>MCFE01000190.1:0-137088 GCA_002104905.1 Basidiobolus meristosporus CBS 931.73 | reverse complement strand
CATCCATTGATTTTTGGTTGATTGGTAATTTGGACCAAGTCCCAAGTTTGATTTTCCATTAGGGCCTGATATTCCCCAGTCATTGCAGATCTCCAAAACTTTGTCTGAGGGCTATTTAGGGCCTCTTTTACAGTCTGGGGTTCATCAATATGGACTGAATAGGCATAGGCTAAGTTTGTACCCTCATTGATATAGTAATTTGGGCTATTTCTTGTCCAATTGGATCTTTGGGCATTTGATACTGGAATGATCACTTCTGGGATATTCCTGGGCACTGATTCTGGCTGAACCACAATTGTAGAGTCCTCTGGAGTGAAAAAATTTCATTGTTTTGCTCTGATTCAATCCTGACAATTGGTGGACTTGAGATCAAATTTTTGTCATCATCTGATGTCATTTTTTGTGAAAATTTTGAATTTTCTTCAAACAACACATCCCTGGACTTGATCAGCTTCTTTGCTTTGGTATTGTAGAGCCTGTATGCCTTACTCTCATTGCAGTAGCCCAAAAATATGCATTTTACACTTTTTGGCTCAAATTTTGACTGATTGCCGGCCAGTTTTATGGCATATGCTGTACACCCAAATATTCTTAGATGTTCTGCACTTGGTCTGTATCCATACCATGCTTCAAATGGAGTAGAAGCACGAAGTATTCTGTTATAACTCCTATTTTCAAGGTATACAGCAGTGGCAACTGATTCCACCCAAAAATCATAGGATAATTTTTGATCATGGATCATAGATCTTGCCATATCAATTATTGATCTGTTAGCTCATTCTGCTACTCCATTTTGCTGTGGGGAGTATGGTACAGTAGTCTTTTGCTTTATCCCATGAATTTTGCAGAAGTGGATGAAGAGTTTTGAGGTATATTCTCCACCATTGTCAGAGTGTATTTTCTTGATTTTTTCACCAGTTTCTCTCTCCACCATGGCTTTAAACTCCCTGAACTTATACAGAGCTTCTTCCTTTCTCTCCATGAAGTAGACCCATGTGTATCTTGTATAATCATCAATAAAAGTGATTAAATACTTCATCCCGCCTAAGGATAAATTTTGCATAGGTCCACACAGCTCTGAGTGAATTAGATCTAATTTTTTCTTAGTTTTGATTAACCCAGAGCTCTTGAACAGTTGTCTGGCTTGTTTCCCATATATGCAGGCTTCACAGTGCTCCAAATTAGCTGGGGGATCAGTTTTCACTCCAGAAATCAGTGATCCTGCATCCAGAATTGTCAAAACTGAAACTGAGTCCTTCTGCTGTGGCCTTGCTTACAGAGAGTAGGTTCTTGGCTATTTCTGGTACATAGAGTACTTCTTTAAAGGTCAGTGTATGGCTTCCTTCACTGCTTCTAAGGTTTACTTGGATAGTTCCTTCTCCCACTGCATCAAGTGTTCTATCGTCACCCATGAAAATCTACTTAATTGGAATTTCTTGATATTGGGTAAAAAGTTCTTTTTGGTGTGTAAAGTGTTGAGAAGCTCCAGAGTCAATATACCACGTCTGAGAATCCTTGTTTGTGGTCATATTTAGTGCAGATATGAATAGTCTATCTTCAGTTGTTGCAGCATTTCCATATTCAGGCTTCTTTTGCTGATTATCTTTCTTTTTGAGACACTGGTTGGATGTGTGTCTGTTCCTTTTGCAGTAGTTGCAAAATAGGTTGCTGTTGCCTTTGTAGGGTCTTGGGTACATCCTTTGCTGGTTATCATTGCTTATTAAAGCATTTTCTTCTTCCTTCTTATTGGCGCTTGATTTTCTTAATTCTTCATCCAGGAGCCTTCCATATACGTAATTTAAGGTCAAATCTTCAGTTCTGGACTCTAGGGCTGATACAAGGCCCTGAAACTTGCCTGTCAGGCTATTCAGGATGGTAACTATCACATCCTCATCAGTAGTTGGTACGCGCACAGATTCCATCTCATCTACCAGCAGGGTAATTCTGTTAATTAGATTTTTCATTTCTTCTCCTGGCAGCATCTGTGTAGTAAAGAATTTTCGTCTCAGATACATCTTCTTGGCAGCTGAACATGACTGGTAGGTGTCTTCCAATGCTTTCCAGGCATTCTTTGCTGTTTTTGCTCTTGAGCATTGAATTAGCAATTTGTCCTTGACATTAAGGCAAATGCAGTTAAAGGCACTTTGTTCTTTCTTCTGGTACTTTAAGGCTTCCTCTCCCACATTTTTAGGAGGGCAATCTTCTCCCATGACAATATCCCAAAGGCCTCTTTCTTGTAGCAGCATCTTCATCTTCACCTTCCACACTTGGTAGTTAGATCCATCCAACTTTTCAGCAGAGGGAAAAATTCCAGTAATAGCAGAGGTAGACATTGCAGAGAGTGACAGCTTGGGGCTCATAACCTGTTGTAAGAGTCTTGGAGATATTGGAAGTGATATGGAGAACAAGTAGATTATGTGGTTTTCACTTAATGGTTTATTGAATGTAAAAGTAGTTTTTATACTTTTACCTGGTCTTGGCATTACAAACACGTAGAATAGGTTAAGGAAGGTCCCAAGAACATGTGTGCAAAGTTTGGGGCTGTTTGGACAACTTTGAGAATTTTCATGTTCTGGGTACCTGGCATTTTGGTGAAAATATTCTAAGTAAATCCCAACAAGGAATTTGGTCAGTATTCTCTAGGATTTGAAGGTGATGATCTAAGTGACTAAGTTAGGTGAATATTTAGGTGGAAATACAAATTTTTACAACACTTCTAACCTTTTCTTAGCCCTTACTATAACACCTACACCCTATCCATGCAACAAAGCTACATGAGTTTCCCTAACCCAAAAACAGAGAAACCACTCCTGACAGCCATACACCACTCCAAGGCAATTCACCACTCTCTGCATACGCAGTTCTGGGACCACATTATGAGTTCTTTGCCTCTGCAATCTTCCAGCTCTATAACAAGAACAGTATCAAAACTCTACAGGGCAATGAGGCCCTCTTCCAGGAAGTTACCTTCAACAGAACAGCTGGCTAACATCTTCTTCTCTACAAAGTAGTTCTCAACTCCTGGCTTTCATCCTGGCTTCAAGACTCTGCCCATCCCACTTGCACTTGATCAAGGGAGAATCCACTATGTGCTCAAGAGGCTTCCCAACTCTACTGTCCCAGGTGTGGACACAATCTCCTATGAGCTTCTGAAGACTAGTACTAAGGCCATGTCTGCACTTCTGCTTCCACTGTTTCAGCAATGCTCAGCCCAGCTTTCTACTCCTGAGGAATGGTCCTTTGCAAATGTTCTGCCACTGTACCAGGGTAAAGGAAAGCACCTGAATCCTAGCTCCTACAGGCTAATATCTCTGCTGCCCACCTGCAGATAGGTGTTTGAGCTTCTGCTTGCTCAGGAGCTCTACTCTGACTCCCTCATGCTTCACCCTGCACAGTTTGGCTTTGTTCCTGGCCTCTCCTTGGAATATGCAGTCATACTTAGCCAAGATCACTCTCTCCAGTGCAAGTATCCCTCCATTCTGTTTGATATTATTAAGGCCTTTGATTCAGTTGACAGAAATCTGCTTTGGTCCAAGTTGCAATGCTTCTCCAGTACCTCTCTCACCCTCCTTGTCAGGTCTCTGTTTCTGGATCCACAAGCAAGAATTCTTAACCCAAGTGAGCAATCAGCTGTGTTCTCAGTTCCCAATGGAGTGGTTCAAGGCTCTATGCTTGGTCCTATACTGTTTGCCATCTTCCTGAATGATTTCCCAAGACTCTCAGCTGACTGCCTGGTTACTCTCTTTGCTGATGACATCAGAATATCCTCCTCCAATGTGCAACAAGACTCCCAGACCATCCACCAGTATCTGCAGAAGAATAATCTCCAGCTTTCCATTGCAAAGACAGTACCTTTGGGCTCTCCCATCAACTTGGAGAACTCCACTCTACATGCTCAGAATTCTGCTACATATCTTGGCTTTCCTTTCCTTCCTACTGGACTAGACTCTGGAGCACACCTGAAGAAGAGAATTATCCTGGCAAGACAGGCACTCCACAAGCTACTGGCTGTTACTCCTCCTACAACTTCAGCTCCCAGCTGCCTCCTTCTACTCAAGCAGTTTGTCTTCCCTGTCCTGGAATTTGGCTTACCACTTCTCTCTCTTACTTCTAGAGACTGCACTAAGCTTGACAAGTTTGCAGTATGGTGCATTACCTCCTTGGTGCCTCATTTGCCTGAATGCCCCTACAGACATGCTATTCTTGGTGCTTTTGGGTTTATGCCCTATAAGATCAGACTTCTCTACCTTAGAACCAGATTATATCTCAGACTTCACCACTGCAACAACCCACTGATTAAGGCCTGGAAGAGAACACACCACACTACACCTGACTCCTGCTGGAGAACTATACTTGGAGATCCTGAAGTCAAGAAGTTTGCTCACTATATTCTGCAGTCAGAAAAACCCATGCTGGCATACCTGAAATACTTGACAGACCTTTGGCAGCAATATCTGAAGCAGCACACTCCCTTTATGATGAATATCAATCATTATCACATTCCCCTCATTAATGTTGTTCACAAGTCATTCCTACCTCTCATGCTACCCCCCTTCCCACTGAACAGTGTCTTGAGCACTGAAGAACTATCATCACTTCTTATTAACTTACCTACCAATTCCCCTCAGCTACACACTCTTGTATCAAAGCTACAACAGTAGCACTGGCTTCTTTGTTTCAACTGAAATAAAGATTTCACCTGTTGGTGACTGTCTCCCCCCTAACCTTATACTGACCAAATTCCTTGTTGGGATTTACTTAGAATATTTTCACCAAAATACCAGGAACCCAGAACATGAAAATTCTCAAAGTTGTCCAAACAGCCCCAAACTTTGCTCACATGTTCTTGGGACCTTCCTTAACCTATTCTACATGATTGTTATGCCAAGATCATGTAAAAGTATAAATACTACTTTAACATTCAATCAATTATCAAAGTGAAAACCACATAATCTACTTGTTCTCCCAATCACTTCCAGTATCTCCAAGACTCTTACAACACCCCAAACATGAAAATTAGGTAAGCTAAGCTCTTGGGATCTTTCTAGACATATTTTATGTGTCTGTCATGCCAAAACCATGAAAAGTATAAGTTCTACTTTCACATTCAATCAATTATTAAGTGAAAACCACATAATTTACTTGTTCTCCCAGTCACTTCCAATATCTCCAAAACTCTCACAATGCTCCTAACCCAAAATATGTGGAAGTAAATACTTTTCAATGTGATGGTCTTACCCTCATGTAACACTTGACAGATACAACATTACAGTGACAATCATCATATGCAGTCAACCCAGTAAAGTATCTCCCAAACAACCATATTTATTGAGTGCAATTACAGGTCAATAATGGTATTTTAGGCCGGTGCAATTAAACATTCTTGAATGTGTCTAGCAGAACAATATACTCTGGTCAATCAAATCACAAAGTTCCACTAGATAAATATGCTGGTTTGGAGAATTCCCTAATATATAGATTCGCCATGTTGGCCTATTTATTAGGGATTCTCTGTGCTAATGTATTGTTATGTACAGTCCACGCTCAATCAACGCACATGTTGATATTCGCCTACCCCCCGCCTTTGAAATAGATAGGTCAGCCCTGAGTACAAATGGATCCCCCCAATCACGACCATTTGCTTGCCTCTCATGACCCTTATACTCCTAAATTAGCAACTAGTGTACCAAACTTAGCATGGCTACCAGCCTATACACTTTGCGAGTAGATAATGGTAAGTATACTTTGGAGCATACAATTGCTGCATTTCCTCCTACTTATCCATCATGAACTTCGGTAACTCAGATGCGGTGATTTGCATATTTCCAGGCTTTATGTTTTATGACATAATTTTATGATTATCGATGTATTCATCTTATCACCTCCTATGATTAGTCATACTCCTTCGGCCGCTTTGAGAGAGCAATAGCTGATTGGCCATCTATAGCTTAATTAAAGAATTTCGTGTGGATTCTCTATATGCGATTTGTAATAGAGCTATTCCAATTAGGAAGCAGTCACTACCAATCAGCATGACATAGCTCTTAGCCAATTGGTATAGTTTCCTGATAGAATTTATATACTCTGTTGCCTCTTTATTGATACCTGTAGTTGCAAGACCAAACCTACAATTCGCTCCAACGCCGAATGCAACCCACCCAAGCTTAAAAAATGAACGAAGCAGAGATGTCAAGTATCAGTGGAAATATAGGCCGTAGGCTCTCCGGTTGGAAATCCTTCCGCGAGGGCTTTAGAAAGTTTTTAGCTTTTCTGGGACCCGGATACAGTACATACCGTTTGCATTTACAAATAGACACGGGGCGTCAAAATAACACTTTTATCTCAACATTTAGTGATTGCTGTTGGCTACATGGATCCTGGTAACTGGGCTACAGATTTGGAGGGTTAGTTAATAGTGGTCTGCAGTGTTGAATCTACCGTATGCCTAATTCCAGTGATATACAGGAGGATCCCGCTTCGGATATTCGCTCCTCTTCGTCATTCTTATATCCAATTTCATGGCAGTGGTATTACAAGGCTTAGCTATCAAACTGGGAGTAGTAACTCGTTGTGACTTGGCACAAGCTTGCCGTAAATATTACCCACCTCTGGTTAATATAGGGCTATATATCATTTGTGAACTGGCCATCGTTGCTTGTGACCTAGCCGAAGTTATTGGCTCAGCAATCGCGCTCAATATGCTTTTCGGTATATCCCTGCCCATTGGAGTGCTGATAACAACGCTGGATGTTTTGGTGATTCTGCTCAGCTATCGAAACGACTCAGTCAAATCTGTCCGATTCTTTGAGATATTCGTTGTACTACTAGTCATGGCAGTTGGAGGATGCTTTATGCTCGAGTTGTTTTACGTCAAGCCGGATCTGGAGCAAGTATTTCTCGGGTTTATTCCTTCGAAAGTCATTTTTACGAATCCAGATGCACTTTACATCTCCATCGGTATAGTTGGTGCCACTGTGATGCCACACAATCTTTACCTGCATTCACACGTTGTAAAAGTCCGGTCACCAAAGTCTCAAGAAGATCAGGAGCAATTACTCGGCACCTATACAACCGGCACTTCATGGATAGAGCAGATCAGAAACTCCATCAAATTTAGCATTCTCGATTGTATGGTTGCTCTGACATTTGCGGTATTTATTAATGCTGCTATTTTGATTGTTTCGGCAGGCGCCTTCTATTATGGGCCATTTCCGCATACCGTCGTAGCAGACCTTTTTGATGCTCATCAACTTTTAACCAAATATCTTGGCCCTGCAGCAGGCTTTATATTTGCGTTTGCTCTATTATTGTCAGGTCAAAGCTCAACCATCACTGCTACTCTGGCTGGGCAAATTGTCATGGAGGGCTTTTTGGGCCTCTCCATTCGCCCATGGCTTCGTAGGCTGATTACACGCTCGTTAGCCATTATCCCGGCCATGATTGTTGCAATTGTAAAAGGTGCCGATGGACTCAACGGTTTGCTAATTGCCAGTCAGGTTGCCTTAAGTATCCAACTTCCCTTCGCCGTAATTCCTCTGGTAATGTTTACTGGTAACGAAAAAATCATGACCCTAGAGGTTGAAAACCACGGCACGAATCCAAGTGAATACGCAAATGCCTCCTATGGAACGCTCTCCCCAGCATCTACAGGCACAAATGAGCAAGCATCTGACCGATCACTAAGCACCAATAAGGTGGACTTTTCTAATCCATGGTGGCTGAAGATCATAGCCACGGTGGTAGCAACTGTGATCCTTGGCTTGAATCTGTATCTTTTAGTGGAAACTTTTAGAGGAGACGTTTCCTTCTGATATCATTGAATCTACACACCTGATGCATCGTCCACATCTAAAGCTCGTTGATTGTATTCCAAAGCAGTATCTGTACATTGAATTCGTTTTCATTTTGACGCTTAATTAGTGACTTGGGCCCTCAATCTCAAATATAGACTATCAATACATACTTGCGCCCTGACTCTGAGTTGATCATTAATTATATGTTCAAGATATCCTTGTTAAACGCGTATAGGGGGTGGTTTAAGCCAAAGTTCTCATAAACTTGTAATTTAAACTTGATAAACCGGGCTTGGGCTGACTCGTCATTGTTATCAACAATCATGACATCGCGTTACTACTTGGCAGCGTAAAGCTCTCTTATCAACCTCTCATGCAGATGTCTACCCACACATTAGCCTAATTATTTAAGATGTGCATACACTTCATGTTAATATAACGAATAACCCGGTGTGAAATGCAAAGACGGATGAATCGGATTTTAGGGCAAGAGGGTAAAAACTCTAAAACCATGGCTGTGAAAAGATGTCTCTTGTACGCGGGATTAACGATAAATTTTTAATTGATATTTAGCTCTCGATTTCAATACATGCGACATAACAGCGTATATGATAGTGCGGGATTGATAAAGTTCATGGAATTTAAGCAAGGGTGGCCTTGACGGTTTCGATGAGCTTGGCAGGGTTGGCGCCGACGACTTCAGCAACCTTTTGACCATCCTTGTAGATGTGGAAAGTAGGCATGGCACGGACAGAGGCGTTGGCAGCAACGTCAGGGAGCTCGTCAACATCGACCTTAACGAAAACGGCCTCGGGGTGTTCATCGGAGAGTTTCTCGAACTTGGGGGCAACAAGTTTGCAAGGACTGCAGGAGATAAGTTAATTGCTGCTAATGTTTTCCTACAACGTTTGACTACTTACCCACACCAGGTAGCGAAGAAATCGACAACAATGAATTTGCCGCTGTTCAAGAGTTCTTGGAACTCAGATTCAGTTGAAACGTGTTGAATAGGCATGTTATACAAGATCTAATGAATAAAGAGTAACTATGTGATGGTCAACCTTTATATGCGTCAACCAAGATCAAATACTGCCCAGGTTCTAATCTACCGGGGTTGTATTATTAAACCTCTTCATCTTGACCATATTTGGGTAGAGTTCCAGTATTCGTCATCACAGGTCGAAGTACTAATTTGTAGCCAACCTCAACTGCATCGTTAGACATCAGTGGATTCTTACAAATGACATCAATAATATTTTTGCTTACGTATCGAAAATTTGCTGAGTAACCGTTCGAATCTTTTTTGTGATCACATTGTTGTCGATGGAAGATTCTTTCAAACCAATCATAACTGAGGGATATTAGGCCAATTTGAATCGTCAACAATATTCTATCTGCATTTGGAGATCAGGATATTACGAGAATCGGTGTAGCCAATGTGCTTCAATCTCTACGTTGACGAAAGTGGGATATATAATCAGGCGTGGATGGTTGATTAATAATGAAGGAGCAACTCCCCTTTCCTATTATACCTCAAATCCATGTAAGCGCTCGCAACCAGAAAAATTTACCCTTCGTTGCATAAACAAAGCAACTATTGGTTTTTGTGGCATAGACACTTACTTTCACATCAACACTGCACAATGGTACGGTTGATTATCAAAAACCATAGTCTTTCTCATCATTTGTAATATCAGTTGACACCGTCGTGAAACCTCGATTATCTTTTATTACCAGGATATTGCATCCAATGTTTAAACAAGTGTGTGGTATGCTCCACAGCCGAGACGCACAAAAATCACATCAAAATGCATAACGCATTGGTGACACTGGTTTAAACATTAAACAAAATCCAGCGGTTGATATGGGCTGCGATTGAGTATTACGTGACGATTTGATGTAAATTGTGGCTGGAGCTGTATCATATACGCAGGTGGCGATCAGTTTATCATGGGCTCTATTCTGGGTGCATCCATGTTCGCATGGCTCTCGTGCATTTCTGATTCATCGGAATCTGATGCTACTTGCATAAAAGAGCTGAATCTACACCCTAATGATGCCGTTGTGGTGGGCAACGTAAATGGTAATCTGGACGCTATCCAAGTGTTTTTCTATAGTAAACTCTGAATACATTTATGTACATCGGGAAGATGTATATATATTGGAGAAACTCCGACCAGTAATGATGACAGTGTGGCGTTGGCTTAGTTGCGTGTATAGTTTGATTAATCTAGCTAAACACATATTTGGAATGATCCAAGTCCTTTTATTCCGCGGAAGCTTTTCTGTCAAATGGCCATCCATTTGTCCAAGGAAATGTTCTCTGTGGAGTATCCGGTGACTATGGTTAATTGCAAAATTCCAGTGTCTTAATGTTCTGATACCAGACTCGAAGTCACGCTGCAGCGTATATAAATATATGCCCTACAACCCTCCACCTCACCTCCATTTTTGAAGCGTACTCGGCGTTGTGATAGATATCACAAAGGAACCCTCTCGGATAATACAAGATGTCTTCACAGCTAATGATACAAGTTCTGGAGGAAAACTTAGTCATGCTGGGTACAGCAGAGGAGTCCGCCGGTTGCGTTTTAAGAGGATGCCTAGTCCTTGGCCTTACAGAGAACACAAAATTGAAAGCCATTACGCTAGTCTTTGAAGGAAAGGTTAAATTATCTAGCCATAAAAGCTCTTGCGGTAAGTAAATGGAGGGTTTTCAGTAAGGTACTTGGTACTTGAGAACTAACAGTTTCACTGCCCGTTAGATATCGGGACACATCAACAAATCCTAGTTTCACATAAATGGAGCTATCTCGAAGGCACTGAGAAGGTGACAAAATTTGCCCCTGGCACATACAAGTACAATTTTGAAATTCCTTTGGAAGGAGAATTGCCACCTTCAATGCAAGCCGATGGTGGCGTTATTGAATACAAATTAAAGGCCATGGCTGAGAAAACCTCTATTTTTGGGAATCTTACAGCGGAAAGAAAAATTCATATCCATAGGCTGCTATCTCTCTGGACATTCTCTCAAACACATCCCAATAGCCACGGATCTTGTAAAGATAGGTTTAGCTACGATTTAAGCATTTCCAAGAATTTCTTTCATCCAAGTGAAGCCGTTGATATAACCATTGGCGTAGATCCGTTAATTGAGGGCCTACGGATCAAGAAGGTTTCCTGGGGAATCATTCAGAATACCAGTTATCATGTTCCAAGCAAAGGGAATTTTGGCCCTTGGAGCAAGATGATAACCCAAGTATCATTTAAGGCGTCAGATCTTGTGGAGGAAGGATTCAAAAAAACATGGTCACTGTTTGTACCTAACGAAAGAATCATGTCGTACGACGCAGAGAGCTCGTTCATTCAAGTAGAGCATAAAGTTATCGCGAAGATTGAGTTTTCCGACGCTTACGGTGCACGTAGTACGGTCAGGACCAGCCTTCCTATCGTGATTATTCCCAAACTGAGTAGTCAATATAACGCGCCGCCAAGATATTCTCGAGCAGCACACACTTTACCTTCCTACCGAGAGCTGATGTTACCCAACTACGAGCGAGTGTACTAAAGTCAAATAGGCCTTCCTATTCCCAGACAGCTTATATGACTTGGTTGATGAGTTTCCGTGATTTTCAAATTCAACTGTCACCCCGTAGCGTACAAGCAAGTATTGTATTATGATCTTTGTGAAATAGAAGAAATAAATTCTGGCGAGCCAGTTTATGTAATTCCCTCCACGTTGCCATCTCGAAAGACGGTCCATGGTAGCTTCTTCGCTCTAGCAAATACGATGCAGCCATCGGCCGCCATATTCAGTTTCCTTAATTAGATATCAATTTGATTTTGCTGGCAGTTACGCCTTCTAGAAAACCCCAAAATAGGTGCGAAGTTCTTAATACTTTCAAGAACACCATATCGCCCGAAAGTATGTTATGAAAAGAGTTTATTTAGGTTGGTAATATTTGGATCATTCATAAGATGCTTTGGTACTACCCAACGATGTTCTATTATGCATCGAAACAGTTGCCTCACGAATCAGAAATGAATGATTCTTTTTATGTTAGAGTGGAGACATTAAAGGTAATATCAAGATGAGTTTCATTTCACCTAAGCTTCCACAAATATCATGGAGAGGGGTGTGAGATATCCAAATTAACCGACAAACTCTATCTTTATGGCCGTAACCACGCGGAACATCGTTGTCCAACACTATTCAACCGAGGCCGCCCTCCTTCTCGATCTAAAGACGGTTTTGAAAGTCAGCACCAGTGCCGATACACACTTTCGTCAATGCTTACCATTTCGATCAGGGCCGGGTTAAGGCTGGAAAATAGGTCCAAGTCTTCTGTTATAGCGACAAACGTAGCAATGTTACCAGCTTGAACCCATTCGGAAGTCAAGTTAAAGAAGCTGAATCCCACTATGCCGGAGTAGAGGGTAAGGCAGGTAATTAAGGTGCGTTGATGGGTGATTTCCGGTACCGTCATAGTCAGGTATAGGAAAGTGAACAATCCCACTAGAGTTCCCAAAAGTAGGTTTGCTAGAGCATAGAGTAAAATCATCGTCAGCGTAGAACCTATAGCTCTAGGTGGTTTGTAACGGATTCGTTTACCAAGCATGATTACGCTTCCTGCTAGTCCTTGATTTAATGGAGTGGATATTTTCTTATCATGGATGGCATTCCACGAGTCCTATGCATAGGGTGTTAGAATGGAATCACCCTCCACATGAAATATGTATTTCCAATACCTGTGCAGCTAAACAATATGACTTTCCATATATGGCAATATGGGTAAACCCATAAACATTGACGAAGCTTGCCGACTTGAGGAAGAAGTTGCTTAGTCCAGAGAAGCATCCCCTATTCTCACCTGTGACGCACAATACAAGGGAAGTCGAGGAGCGTACTGTTGGGAGTATCAAGGAGCCGTAGCATATACTCCCGAAAGAGGCTGTGGATGCTCTAAGGACGCTCCGGATACTTGGGTACCGCAATTCGGCATGGTTACATACCAAATAATGGGAGCTGAATATTCCAGCAACCGAGACATGAATGACGTATCTGACCACCTAAGAAGCAATACGTTTAGATATCACTCGAATTACCATCCCAACAAAGCCTCTGAACTTACTTGGCTTATCCAGTAGAAGGCAAAGATGGAGTACAAGAGAATCAGTGTCAATACAATGTTGGTGCAAGAAGTAATAGTAGAGCCAGTAGTCTCGTCATAAGATGATGAGCAGACTAATCCCCCAAAAAACTGATAGGAGCCCATCATCTATGCAAAAAAGAGCATATTAGAAGTGTCATATCAGAAATATCAAGGCTCACCATACCACGATGAACCACCAGGCGCTGAAAGCAGTATGAAATAGCAGCCCCAACGCAGTTAATATCCAAATCATCGGATATTTTGCTGCAACACGGGCAATGCTGTTGATCAGGTTGGAGGTAAAGCATAATCTGCTTCTCCATAACCACCAATTCCCCATATAGAATATCGCCAAGAACGCTGTTATCACCAATAGTACGTACATCTTGAACACTCCAAGCATAATAGTCACCCCAAGGAATACCAAGACAGATATTCCATAGATCGACAGCATAAAAGCCCTCGAGAATCTATGTGGCATTGTGTCAGAGTGAATGTACCATAGGATATCTAAGTCCTTTGATACCTACCTTACAAGTAGTACAATCCAAACGAGGCTGAAGAACAGCCCAATCAAGCAGACAATACCGTACATTTTTAGTGAGTTCGATCCAAACAAAGGGTCCGATAAACCGGCCGAATTTCTCACTGGTGAGGATATACCTTTAAACGCGAAATAGGAAATCACAACGTATCCACCAATATGAATCCAAAAAAGCACTACCGCAACCCAATCTCTAAATCTCGAGCGAAAATTGAAGCGAGTGTTACTGGTGGTCGGCGGGATATTGGCAAAACGAGTACTTGCAGGGGTGGTTTCAGCATTCCCAGTCATCGCAGGCTGAAGGGTTGGAGACGTCATGGTTTCAATTGCTATACTAGGTATCTCAACAGTTGAAGTAACTCTCTGCTGAGAATTTGGTTGCTGAGAAGTATGATGTGGCGGCAGTATTGGAGAAAGCGATGGTCTTGTTATTCGTGGTGGGGGCTTTGTCGCTCGAGAGGGAATCGGTGGGGGTACTCGTCCTACTTGACTTGATGAAGACATGGCCTGAGGCTGAGCACTATGGCGGGAAATAGCTTCTTGAGGGTCATACATAGTGGTATTTAGGGCTCTTTCCACTGTCGGATCAGTGTTTCGTTTTGCCATAATCAGAGCTTCCTCTTATTACTCCTTCTCGCAAGAAATTTGGATATCCGAATGTTGAATATTGTGCTATCAGTGACCGGGAAAAACGTACTTTTTAGTTTCAAATGTCTCCATTTTAAATATGTGCACTAGCTGGATACAGGTCAAAACATGTTTCCATTTTTTTTTAAAATGTATTGGATCTCACCTACCATTACTGTGTGACTGCATCTTAATACGTCTGCATATTCCTGGGATTGATAAGGATTAAAACTTGACAATACATCAACCACTGAGTATCCACTTTACCAGCACGGTAAATAGCTACTTGCTTTAGATCAAACATTACTTACAGCAAAACAATGCTGACTACATTTCTTCAAACAAATTCAATCACAACGAAGTCTACCTAATCACTGTATACAGCGAGGAATGCAGATTCTTGAGAAAATAGTCAAAGGGAAAATACTAGGGAGGCTGTTGGCTTGCCCAGTCTTTTGGCATTTATTCACAACAACTTGTGTGAACTTATGCTTGCACCAGAGAGCAAAGCTTGGAGCAAGATTTCGAACGAAGATGCAGGGTAAAAGTGGTGTGGACAGGGTCTTCTATTGTCTATACAGATATCAAATAGGTCCCTCATTTCATATCAATCTTCATTCGCTGAATCTCATAGCTTAGAACGGTAAGTGGGCTGTCTGAATTCGAGTGTTCATCAGTGGGAAAACATACTTGATTCCTCAGTACTAGTTGTGCCGGTTTGACACTCATGCCAAATTCTGGTATGTCGATGCAAAACAGGATATATTAGTATGACCTCAGTTTGGCATCGCTATCTGACCAAATCTGGGTGAGATCTGTTGATAAAACAAGACATCTTGGACCGCCCAATTAGGGAAAATGCCGCACAAAAAATAGCTGACCTCCAAATGCTTCTAACCGTAGAAATGCAAAGCGGAAGATCTGGTATATTGTTGATAAGTTTTTATTGGGTTTTGATGAATCAATCAGTCAAAATGTAGGTTGATAAGAGAAAAACGCTGCTGTGAGTTAATGAGAGTTGCAAGAAGTGAATGATGTAGCATGTACATAGCTGAAATAGAAACAAAATATACATTGAAGTCAGATGAACAATAAACAATGAAATCAAAAGGATCCCCCGATGCCCCATATCTTACATTAAACACCGGTTTTAACCGAGTTCAAAGATAATACGCTATATCGCTTTGAGCTAGCCTTCCAGCACGTATCAAACTCAACATTTGGTTTATCCCACGTTGACTTTGATTTATCCTGGGATAGGCGTTCATTCTTTTTTGTTAGATTCCATCTTTTCTTCACCATGCTAATAAAGGATCCCAGATCCAAAGATTTCTTGCGCTGCTTCTTGGTGATTTCCACCAGTGTTTCCGAGGAATCCATACGTACAGGCTTCATCTCCTTCGCGCTCTTAATAGTGATGGTATCGGATATATCCCTGGTAAGGCGCGAGGATTCAATATGAATCGTTTCACTGTCATTCTGGTTGGAGAGTTGCGTAACTGGGGAGCTAAACTGGTATCTTGGGGGTGAGTTTTCTCGCTCAGAAAGAATTTTGCCGAGGCTTAATGGCTCAGTAGTAAGGTATCTTGCAGTTTCATTAAGTGGCTTCAATTGGCGGCTGCGACCCCTGCGCTCTGTACACCCAACTGGTGTGTAATTTTGATTACGTGATGAAACCGCCCGTGTGTGAAGGGACTGCAGGCACGGGGTATTATATATGATATCAAGAGGAGTCAACCCAAACTGGTTTTGTACACCGGTACCTCCACCTTTGTTGAGTAATTTGTTTATGATATTCTCATCACGAGTGAGAGCGGCCAAGTGAAGCGCAGTATTCGAATATCCCCAGCGTGACTCCGTGATTTCGGACGAGCTTGAGTACTGTCAGTTTCGATGAAATTAGTTAGCTTTGCTATAAAGCGAATAACAAGTGAGATATAGTACCTGAATCATAAGATTAACAATATAGATTCTGTTGTGCAGGACCTCCAGATTACAAGTGGTGATAGTCTGCAACTTCTCAGAAACCAGGCAAAGAAGGGAGTAATGGAGTGCAGTCATCCCAGAAGTACCCTTGCCCAGAATATGGTGAAATTCTCGAGGGATGCTTAATGAGTATTGTGGATTTTCGATCATCCTCACGTGCATCAGGTCTGGGAAGAGGTCTAGCATGCTCTCAATCTGTATTGCTCGAGCGCTTCGGATGGCCTTGAACCAAAGCACAGTCTTCTGCATGGAGGAAAGGTTGGTGCGCCATTCTTGGGAGTCCCAAGATTTGAATGCGAGACTATCACGGGCCGGAGTTTGAGAAGGCATGTTGTTTGCTATCTGAACCTTACCAAAGTTTAAGTTTGAGGGACGAAATATGGTCTGACGTTAATAAACAATTTCAACACCCGCTTATTTATATTTTCAGCAGCTTGCTGATCAACACCAATCATGAGGCTATCTCAAACATACATCAAAATTACCGCGAATTTTCAAATTCCGAAAGCCATGCAGCCTAACCTGGAAAAAGGATGCATTTCTTTATCCAGCTCATTGTGAATATCACCAGGTCTATCTAGTTGGCGTCGCAATTCGGAGTTTGGCTGGATCCTAGTGGGGCTGTTTATTGGTTTAAAGCCCGACTGCTATGACAGATTAGGAAATATTCGTGGCTTTGTGGGTTTGCAACTAAATACATTAGAAGTAAATTAAATCCATTGATCCACTTTGACTGGAGCCGAGAGTTTTTGCCATATGATTCAAAGAGAGTGGATCAGCCTGATCTATTGCAAATTGAAACCCATATAGAACTCGTATTCAGTCTAAGTTTAGCATCAAGTCTATTACGATGAAGTATGACAACGCATATTGACCTCATTAATTACACAGCAGAGGATACAACTTTTGACGTCCCACCGATCTTCTTTCGCGACATACAGTCGGAGAATACGATCACAGGCAAACTGAATATGATTTGCATATCTCAGGGATCTATGAAAGCCATGGGACGAAGAGGCTGAATAGAGTGCTGTCCCCTCTATATTATTGATGTAAGCCCATTTATGGCTCGGCGTTGCCAACAGAACCGCAACCCTAAGGTTGACTTGCTGATGGGCCTTCTAATCCTAAAGTTGTAATACTCCGTGAGAGTGCGGCTCTATTGTTCATCGTCCACGGGAGATAGCCAATGCAGAGCGAAGTCATCCTCATGTAGCCAATGCCGGGCTGGGATTGTTCATATTGCGATGTGCACCTTCACGCCTTTGCCTGGCTCGCCCATTATGTAGTCTCCTCTCGATGCGAATGATCCGGAACAACCTCACGAAACAACAATCAATGAAGGAGTTGCGGCTGACGGAGATTAATGTAACTTAAGAGATCATAAATGGGGCCTCTGATACTCACGATGCGAGCTCAGCCAATTTCATCTTGCTGTTTATGATGGGATTTCCCCAGAAACTAACTGAGCTCGTGTCTATCGCTGAAAGAGGCATTGGTGGCATCCCTTCATATCAGTTACTATTATTCATCAGGGACCCCGAGGATGACAAAGTTCAGACTTAACCACGGCTACTGGAAACCAGGTTTTGTGAGAATGCCGCCTCAAACCCAAACCTACGTACTGGTTCTCTATCAGCTTGTGTGGAAGCACATTCCAGGTTCGATCGAGTAGTTTTCGTGGGATCATGCATCACTTCGAACGTGCATGGCACTAAAATGGCAACACCACTCCAGAAGTTAAATGTGCCTACTAGTTGTAACGGTCCCGTTTCTGGAACATTCACGTTCGGAGTGATTTGGGGCTCGCATCACGTGTTTATCGAATATCTCTAATTTATTGGTTGAGCATATCGAAGTTCAACTGCTCTTAACATAATCGATTTGGCAAGAGGCCCAAATGAACGGAATCCCACCCAGTGTGGTGCTTGCCCATCCGATTCGCGCAAACCTACTCAAGTAGATTTCGAGTATTGGGTATCTGTATGGTGGGCAAAATCAAACCCCATAATAAACTGCCAGACTCCGATGCAACCATCAACAAGAAAGCCACCTGAAGATGAATCCATTCCCGGGCTTTGATTCGCAGCGCTTTCTTGCGCTAATTAAAGTGCGAATGGTGATATTTTTAACTTTCATTGTTTCATACGCACGGTCTCCAATTATATTAAGCAGTAGAGTAGCATACCCTTGGAACTAGTGACGTTTCATAGTGTTGTAATATTGAAGATATCGGCGTATTAGCATGTTGCACAATAGGAGCGAATGATATCCATTTCATGTCATTTGCTACCTGGATAGCTGCCTCTGAAACCTACGCATCAAAACTAACTCAACAGGCGGGTATTTCCAAGCGCCAAGGACTCTTCACTGCATGGCTATCTAGCAGAGATGGAGTCGAGTAAATATGTGCCGATTCAGGTTGCACGTAATATAGCTCTCTCGACTGGGCTCACGTGTAGACACAACTGGTTGCATGCGTATTTCTTGATATTGGTTAATTGCTCCTTTATTGGTCCATATGACTCAATTACTTTCTTGATTCCCTTGAGTGGTATGACTTCAGCTTTTAGACTATTTATATTTTGTTCGGAGTTTGGGGAGGGTCCAGCTACATGAGGTAATTGTGGAGGTTCATTGGATTAGAAATATCGATTTGTATCATAAATATTTATCACTAGTCCTCGCGTTGGAGGTCTGCAGATATCTTCAAGTGGGGTATAGCAATTTAGAATCTAGGTGCGGTATCATTGGAATGAGGTGGTTCTACAATATGAAGCCTCCAAATTGAGGTTGGGGTATGGAATAATACTGATTTGTGTAGTACTAATGGATTATAAATATCTCAAGTTGAGATGGGAACATGTGAGCCATTATAGGACCCTGGGCTTGGTGTCCTAAGCCAAGAGGCCGTAGATAAACCAAGCGCTAACCAATACAAATACACCACCATGTGCGGCAATCTTTTCCGCCGAGGATGGGTGCGAGTTGGCGTTGACGACCGAGTCGGCGCGGAAAGGAATGTCTGCATCCACATGGTCAACGCTGTCAGGGTTTGGGCTGTTGGTGGTGGATCCCGCGGTTCTGTACATTGGGACTGTGTTGCCTAAGCAATCAGCCACTGTTTCAAACTTGTAATTTTTGGATTTGATGACGTCTATGATATCAGATACATATTTCATACTGAACCCTAGAGTATCGTGTTGCAGCGATATGAAGCTCTGCTCACTAGGGTTACTTGCTTTCACCTCGTCCGCAATATTACTTAGGATACGGGTGTGGTTTTCGGGTTGCTCGAGGTATCTCCAATCTTGAATTTAATCTCGTCAGGTTAGTAAATGTAAGGGCGGCAATGGAAATGGAAATCAAGCCTACCATTGGAGTCCAGATTCCAATTTACTATAGTATACCCCATTTTATGAATTACCTCTTGACATGGCTCAGAGCATTCGCCATACGGAGGGCTAGTGGGAAATGCCAGTAAGTATTGGGCAATGGCCATTGAGAGGAAGGGTCAGTTGTACCGCATATAATTTGGAGACACCTGAAGTGCATTGTAGACAGCCTGTGAACTAAGAGTGAGGTCCTCCTTGATAGCCTCAGGGGTTAGGGTGTCTAGATGGGGATGGGCATTGGTGTGTAGAGCTATTTGATGCCCCGCCTCATGTGTTTGCCTTAAAAAAGGCACCAGACTTTCCTGTACCACCTGAACGCCTAGGACAAAAAATGTTGCGGTGACTCCTTTTTCCTTCAGTACTCTTAGAAGTTCCGGTGTATACGCACTTGGCCCTGAATTTGCAGAAAGGGTTAGCTTGCTCAGCTAAAACTGTCCTACCAAATAACCCATATACCATCATCGAAAGTCAATGCGAAGACTCCAGCTTTACTGCAAGTCTTAACCACTCCGGCGATTGGTTCCTGTGCACTTGTGCACTTTAAAAGGGCGTGGAAACAAACCGAAAGCATCAATGAACGGAAATACATTCTTGTGGATATTAATATTTGCGAATCGAGAAATCAAATGATGCCTGTAAGACTCTTGGCTGTCGGGATCAAGCTTGGTGGTTCTTGGGGGCTTTATAGCATTTCTTGAAGTGTTCACCAAAGTACGGAGGTTTTTCCTGTGGACGTACTGCCTAAAAAACAATGTACTATGGAGTGATGGAATAGGGGCCTTCGCAACGGTACTTGCATATGCATCGAAAGTTCGTTATGCCACATTTGATAAATCACTTTTCTTCAGCATTTTATCCAATTGCAACAAGTGCAGCCAACCGAAGGGATTTCTGCTCAAACGGATATAGTCAGATATCTCTGTATCAAGCTGATTAAGTCATAGGATGAATTCGAACACCCCGGAGAATACATCCAGCTCGATGGAAACCAGAATTCAGTGCATTAATTGGGCGGCAGATCCATACAGATCACATAAGGCTCTCAATACGATCGAAACTTGGGAATACGTATTGTTGAAGGCTAATTCTGTATCACTCTTCACTAACCCTAACATTCCATGAAGACCTAGTGTTGTAAAATACATATTGCTAATAAAGCTGCAGGATTACGTTGCACTCCATATGTGCCTTACTTCGTGCATCATACATTAAGATTGCTAGCCTAAGAGAGCGGCACCAATACATTCACGAGGAAATGTTTTGTGAGGGTGATGTTGGGCGAGATTTTGGACTAAATCACCCAGCATAGGGTGCTGTATATTTAGTTGTTGATACATTGTCACTATATATAACATTATTTCGGTCGAGACCAGGCCTAGCAACAACCTAAACTGGTGGCTTTGGAAGATTCAGGTTGGTTGTAGAAACAGGGGCCCACTATCATACCCCGATGCTTGACCATATATTGAGTCAAGGACGCTATGTTATCTATTCACACAATCGCACTGATTTATATCATTTCCAGAAACTCATCACCTCAATGTAAAGAGAGGAGAGTGCAAAATCTCGGCTACCCACATCACCACCAAGAGCATCTCAAGTAACCTATTTCGACCAGTTCGCTCCATGGAGTCAATAAATCCGAGAAATCTTGGTGTAGGCTCTTCAACAAAGAGATGAATGCCCGATGAGGTACTCTTGAGTTTCAGTGGCAACATGCCAGTGACAAAAGGCTTCTTTCCAAGCGACAAATGGATTCAAGTCTAATGGAAAATTGAGTAGAAGCCTTTGACCAGTTATCAATAATTTATTACTTGCATTGGGCGTTGATAATTTACAGAAAGGATGTCTGTAAATTCCTGAGCAAGGGGAAATACACTGATACTCCTTTTACATACCCTATGAATTAGTGGAGTGTTGGTTGAAAAGTTTAAGGTATTATCATCATTCGCACTTTGAAAATTCTCAGCTGTATGGGAAGGCAATCCAAGATACATGATATCATTAACATCGGCAGAAATCAACCTTTATAAAATGAGCCAGATACACTTTGTGGCTTCTGAAGCCTCAATAAACGCTTGCAACCTTGACTAGTTCACAACATTATCAATTCTCTCGAGGTAAAAAACCCTTAATTATGGGTAGAGAATGACGAGCGGAAAGTTAAGTAATCTAAATATAACTAGGCACCCCAATGATTCACAATTTTGATCCCTTTAGAAGTCAACCCGATACTGGCTTCTTTGGGAAACGAGACCAGTTAAACCTCCGAATTTGCGTGTTATGGATCACGACCCGAAGAAATATCCCGGTCGTAAGGAATGTCGGGAAATAGGGGGATTCGAATTAGATTAGATACTGGAGAAAATAGCTAATGCAACGATGTAACAAATTTAAGAAAGCGAGGGTTTTTAAAGAGATTCCTGCCCTGAGCAACTTTCTACTTGGACATTCTTCTCGTTGTTCTGCTGAGGGCAGTTGTTACTCTCCCTAATCCAGACACTCTCTTAATGGCATAACCGTGTTAATAACCTGAATAAATAACTTCATAACTGTTACAAATTTAACTGCACCCAAGTCTGGAGTAACATACTACCAAGGACTCCATAACCCTAAGCACACCACTCATTCGGTTGGTAGACCTGACTGCCGGGAAACACTATTTCGAGCATCACCTTCGATTTGGAATCTCTTTAACATACATACGAACGTGAGGACATGGTTCGACTTCGGTTTCGGCGCAGAGAGCTATTTGCAGGGGGGCTTGGACTTCTGAACGTGTGGAAGCTCGCCTCATCACTAAACGTTGGGGACTCGTGTATACCTAATCCAAACGTTCAAGCGCACGAAAAAGGGCCTTGCCAGAATTACGCCTTGGTTTGCGATCCAGTTAGTAATATCTGTAAACCCAAAGGCTGTCGAGTCAACGAATCCCTGCTGGAATGGCCGTTGGAATGGCAAATTCCCGTAGCCTGTAATATGGAGTTCGAGTTCTGTCCAGATGATCAACTCAAATGTCTGCCAAAGATCAAAACTGGGGATGTGTGTTCTCCTGGGAGAGACGACTCGTGCCTGGAGAGAGAGAGCATATGCTTGAATCAACGGTGCATTTCAAAGAATGTCCAGCCAAACCAACCCTGCAGACTTGACAATACAACCATTTATGGTGTTAACAGAGATGATTGTTCAAGAGGATCCTTCTGCCCTGAGGCAAACCTCATTTGCTTGGCTTCATTCACGAATGGAGAAAAGTGTATAGAGGACCGCCAATGTCTATCCAATAATTGTCACGAACGTAATAGAATTTGTACTGACGGAGAGGTGTATAACTACATTCCCATTTGGGCATACGTTTTGGCTGGTCTTGGAGTGCTCGCCTTGATTTTCGTCGTTATTTTGATACTATACTTCCGAAAACGCCGAAGAATGTCTGAATTCAATAGAGCACTTCAGGAAAGAAACTTCTCGCAAGCCGAAGCCAAACTCGGCGCCCTGGAGGAAACGAATGGATTTGTAACCATAATCCCGGAGCCAAGCTCGCAAAACAACGTTTAACCTGCGTTGTGCCTAAGCACAGTGCATTTTACTAACCAGCACTAGCAGTCTAATATTTGTACAGATGTAATATAATTTATGTAAGAATTGATACGATGATTTAAATAAATATATCACCATTTGATCCAAGATATGAATAGATTTTTCACTCCAGTCCTATCACGTCATAAGATATAGTATATCCATCGCCGCATCATATCAGAATTTATCAACCACTACCAAACGCCTCCATTTCCCTCAGTCTGGACAACAGTCACGCCAAATACTCCGTTTTCCTTTCATCGCTGACGGGTTAAACTGCCGCATTTCGATGGCGAAAACATTCGAGACACCAGACTGGTGATTGCTCAGCCAGTAATCCTCTCCTCAAAACGTGCGCAAAACCAGGCAAACCTCCATCCTTACGCACAAACGATGGGTGCCTCGACTCCCATCTTTGATCAATAACAGCGCGCTAATGTATTCTTGCAGAAATGCCTAGAATTGCCAGTTGATTCTTATTAGATCGCTAGCGCTAGCGGAAATCATGCATCTAACCAATTTCAGCAATGGCCGGCATAGGCAACTATAGCCCCATCAGAGTGGTGGCGATATATTCTATATATGCGATAACGCCGGAATACGCACAACTGTGGTGGGTATCGTCAAACATCCATTCACTTAATCTAAATTAAAGCCAGAGCAACCAAAGATCAATCTGAAAGTGGCTTAATCGCTACGACATATTTTAGGAATAGATGAGTCATCAAGGGTCAACGACATTCCTGTAGCATCTCAGATACCTCTGACTATGCTTCCTAGCCATAGGTAGTCATGTAAATTTGGGCATCAGCCCACATCTCTGTCCTCTAGCAGCGGCATCCCGTGACGGTGACAGTGGCAACAGAGGTAGCCCTACCCCGGTTTGGCTGAGCATGATCAGGTGGTAATTAATTGAGCCTGGTAAGAATCAATACCACCCTGTCTCGTTGAACTACATACCGCACCCATGTAGCCTCCTACTATGCTCCCTATCCTCGAATTGGCACATGACACAGAGTTGTGATTTCAAGACCTGAATTAATATCATCGGCACTATAGGGCTGTATTTCATTCTCGCGGGAGAATAATTACTCCGACCGGGTCAATTTCCATTCATTAATCGAATTTCATTAGGAAAGGATCACACCTGCCACGATGCGGTTCAGGTTGGCGGTGTTCTACTGTAATACAATAGAGACCCGTCTCAGAGATATGCCCTGAGCAACCTGATCTGCTCGTACACCAAGTTGTAAATTGGAGTCTTGGATACGGCCCAATACCCATCTATCATTGAGATGGTATGCTCCATTCCTTATCGGCCTACGGCTCGCCTAATAGTGTATGTGCTTAGCTTCATCTAGCCATTGCATCAGCATGCTGCAAATCTTGGGGATTCTAGATAGTCAAGGGCTATTGTCAAATGAAGCATATAGGATATTGTACATTATCTAAATTAGGAATTCTATCATCTGGTGATGTATATGACATATCTTACTTTGATCATGGATTCTCCAAAGACTCAGGTGGGTTACACATCGATGTTTAGATTTGATTGAGCAAGTTCGCGCCAGGCAATGGACAGTGCCACCATGACTTTTAAGAATGAAATATACTTGATGCATATAGCCGATACCTTCAACATCGCTATGATTGCACATACCCATATTTATCATTTAGCAAGTGCAACAAACCCAATCACCACTGACAAATGTGTAAGATGTTCCAAAGCTCACTTGCAAGAATTAGATTGAAAATTTCGTCAGGTTCACCATGTGGTTCACCATATTCTTAGATTACCTATTCAGAATCCACTATATATATAACAGTGATTTGGGCAGTACGGAACAAACCGCCCTCATCCCTTTATCTCTATCACATCTTTTCAACATGGTCGCTGAGTATCCTTCAAAGCCAATTGCCAACCCCGCCCCACTTGGCCTCTCTGGGTTTGCTCTTACCACCTTCGTCCTTTCTCTTGTAAATACTGGCATCGCCACCAACGTCCCCAACATTGTTGTTGGCCTTGCCTTTTTCTATGGCGGCCTTGTTCAGGTAGGGTGACTGAAAGTTCTAGCCATTGATGCGCTGTTGCTGACTTCATCTTTAGCTTCTTGCTGGTATGTGGGAGTTCAAATGCGGCAACGTTTTTGGTGCCACTGCATTTTCATCATACGGAGGATTCTGGCTTTCCTTCGCAGCTATCCTTAGCCCCTCATTTGATATTGGATCTGCCTACACCGATGGCAAACTGAACACTGCATTGGGATTCTATCTTTTAGGTAAGTAAACGGAGTATGGTCATTTTACTGGATCCAATATACTTATTCAAGTTGTTAGGATGGACCATCTTCACCTTGATCATGACCCTTGGTACTCTGAGAGCCGCTCGTGCCATGTTCGCCCTCTTTTTCATGTTGTCGATCACCTTCCTCCTCTTGACCATTGGTCACTTCGGCAGCATCACCAAGGTCAACAATGCTGCTGGCTGGTTTGGCCTCATCACAGCCCTGATTGCATGGTACAATGCCGCAGCTGCCATCATCACCAGAGAATCCTCCTACATCGTTCTACCAGTCGGCCATGTGAAGGAAAACGCCTAAGCTCGCCGAGGTCATTTTGACAATCTAATTCCCAAGAACCATCTATCTGTAGCTATCCCCGTACTTTCTTGTTACCCTTGACCAACGCCCATATCCCCTTGGGTCACTTCTACATAATGTTATGTTCATCTAATTACCGGCTGACTATCTGAGGGCAGCAAACCGAATAAATCCATGAATCATGATTAATGTATGCGATCAAATGGATTTGGGCACTTGGAGCCAGATGTGCCGATTCCCCATGGGGATGACAGCGGTTTCATCGCCACCAGAGATTCTCGACAGATTCATGAAATCTTGGCTGTTGATCGGCGGAAAATCTCACAGCGGCTCTCTATCTCACGGGTGTGGCCAGTCAATACGATACTGCGTATGCGTGTGTGGCCAGACAACTGCGATGAAGTTGGCGGTGTCACTTATGGTGTGAAAATCCAATTCTGCGTTTATTCTGCGGTTACAGCTAATTAAATCATGCTCCCCTTAACTTGTTTGATACATTCGTGGTTGACACTACAGAATTCCGCTGCCAATTTGGTCGTTTGGTTTCAGACGGCCATCACAAGAAGTAGACACAAACATCCTGGCTACTGCATGATCTTGAGCGAATTCCATGGTTAATGTGATGGCGAAGTGTAACTTGGAAGGATCTGTATTGCCATATGCATCCAAATATCCTGGGGCAAGGTGATGAGGGTGGTTAGCTCATGGGTTGATCAGTAGGCCTCATGTTTCAGTTGGTGTGACACCTGCGGGGGATTCTATGTTTATGATAGGTGAATGTCGATTTGGTTTACACACTCAAATGAGCTCGTATGCTGAGCTCTCCTTGAATCAGAAAATATCTGCTATGCAAGCTCCTTGGATCAAACCAACGGTGCACCAAAATTAGCAATTTCCTTCAAGGTCAAATGAAACTGAGCACAATGGGGAAGATGACCGCAATCTGATCTCGCTCAATACTGGTCTGCCACAATCGGTTCGAGTTACAGGGATATGATGGCCAACAACTGGTTCATTGACAGCTTATCACCATTCAGCATTTGACATTTGAATATCACACGTTTCGGAGATATCGCCCTCTTGAGAATCCTGAGATCCTGGTGTCGGATCGGTTAAAGGCTGGGAAATATCCATGCAGCCAGTTGATGGAGGGCTAGCTGTGTGCTGGAAGGATCATCATGCCATATGGTATGAGGTCACTTGGGGGCGGCCATGTTATTTCAAGATCGCGTTTTCTTTCGAGACTCCAGTTACACCTGTCAAGTACTGTAAGGCACAGGTTTTCATGGAGTAAACCGATCGACTATCATTGTATATCGATTGAATCAACCGATCATGACCCGATATCTATCGTGCTACCTCAACTTGTAAGGAAATTTGTGCATGTGAAGGAAGCTGTCGGTCTCGACCCAATCAGATCAGATCGATTCGATTAATGGGTAACTCGCGACCGGTAGAAATCCCCTGCTGACTAATACCATCTATGATCGTGACAACCTGCTTGGTATTATCTCTGCAGTCATCATATTTCATGGACGCATATTCAGTGAACCCAACAAGAGATAATCTCTGTGTTTCGAAACTGTTGATTTGCATAGCTTGGGAGTCCCCTTGATATTGAAAATTCTTACCCGGTGAATAATTCTTGATGCATTGCATATTGTATCTCAATGTTAACCTGTATTGAAAATTCCATATATGCAATCAATATTGCTTGGTCCTTCCTAAACACTCACAATAAATGCAGAGCGCGAAGCTCTTCAAACGCCATTCTTCATTATTGGTGAAGGTGGTTGAGAATCAAGTGATTCGCTTTTGATATCCCTCTTCCACACATGTACATCTATCCATCGCGTGGTACAAACATCATTCGAAATATACATTACATATCTGTTTCAAACCCATTTTAACCTACCTTTGAGATTCCATTTAGTGACACCGCACATTCACATGAGCGTTCCGGTTCTGAGAGGATGCCAGATTTAGAAAGCCCTCACTTCGTAGGCAGTTAACCTTCTATTGATATGCACTGGACTATTCTTGAGTTTGATTATCTCGGATTTGATATATTAAATAAGGATTAACTTGGAAAGGGCTTTGGCTGCATCTCAACCCGCTCTTCCTGTGCCTAAACACTTATGTTGCTTGATATTTTACCTGGCCTGTCATTTGGAATTCACCTGTGAGTCAATTCATGTATTTCGAGGTTACTACCGAACAAGCATCCAAATTCTATACCTCGCCAAGACATTCTAATCAACCAGCTAGCACTGTGATAATCTACCCCATAAATAGGATGCCAAGTATCACTCAATAGAATCGGTATATCCCGATTTCGAATACATCAACCAGTTGGTAATCCATTTCGCAGTATGTATTGCTGAAAAGATTGAGCTTTGGGGATATTGAACTGGTGATGGTTTTCACAAACACTTATAGTTGCGCATGCCTTGGTGACCTTTCATCAGTATAGTTCGATGAAGCTGTGCCTGCAGCCCAAATGCGTGGTTTTCTCTCAAGTCCAAGCATTACAACTTATCCCACCTTGGCCTTACCCCAGTAGCAGTTGCGATTGCGGATTTCATCCGCTTTTTACTGGTATTCCTACCTATCTTGAAATCGTCCGACAGTATTCCACCCCACTTACTCTTTTAACTGGCGATTCGTTTAATATGATTTTTATCTATGCCTCGGTATGGGGAGAACATTGATATGATGTAAAGCTGACATCCAAAAATTACCGATTTTTGCAAAATCCCTATATATATATATTGTGGTGATATTTTTTAGAACTATCCAAAGGGTGATTTCACAATGTATGAACGATTATTGTTGAACTTGACTGCAACACTCCCACTCTGCCAATCATTGAAATACACTGTTCCTAAGTCATTTTTTACCTCTCAAGATGTGGGTATTGTTAGACGTTCGTCAGAGATATCTGGAATTGCATTTAATATCATTTGTGTACTTGTTGCATGAGACTTGGGACCTTTGCTAACTGATTATAGCCTTGGTAGTCCTCGAAGGTATTGTGAAGATTTTGGAGATATTGGAAATGAGAGCTAGTAGACTATGTGGTTTTCACTCAGCGATTTTTTGAATGTCAAAGCGTAACTCACAAATTAGTTTTACAAGTTCTTGTCAAAAAAACAAGTAAAATACGCTTAAGATGGTCCCAGAAGCATATGTGCAAAGCTTGTGGGCTTTTGGGTGACTTTGAGGATTCTTATGCACAGGATACCAAACATTCTGGTAAAGATATTATTGTTGTAAAAATTCGTAATTGCACCTAAATATTCACCTAGCTTTGTCACTTGGATCATTACCTACAAATCTTAGAGAATTCTGAGCAAATTCCTTGTCGGGATTTACTTGGAATATTTTCACCAAAACATCAGGTACCCAGAGCATGAAATTTTGTTGAGGTGTCCAAACAGCCGCAAACTTTGCACGCATGCTCTTGGGACCTTAACAAACATACTCTACGCGTTTTTTTTGTCATGACCATGTAAAAGTATAAATACTACTTCTACATTCAATAAATCATTAAGTGAAAATCACATAATCTACTTGTTCTCCCAATCACTTCCAATATCTCCAAGACTCTTACAACAGATTGAATACATACTTGATTATCTTGCATTGTGGGAATTTCGAAATAAACTTAATGTACCTTTAAAATCAAATGAAAGACATTAGTGGACTAGAGGTCTGAAGGATACTCACTATTCAAGTGCTTATATTTGAGGTGGACTTTTTTAATCAAAGGAAAGGAAGATAACTTCAGAGCTTTATAGTGCTAGTAATGTGTCTTATTTAAGGTAATACATTAGATATGTATGCAAAACATTGTAGTGTTGAAAATCGCAAAAGTTGCAGTGGCAGATAAAGTAACTTAAAGTAAATTTTGCAAGCCAGATTAGAACTTAGAGCCATTAGTATATTTAATACTTCCGTAACTGTGAAGTGTCAATATAAAGGGCATCTGAAATGAGTTTCAAGTCCAAACTGATATCCGAGATTTTGACAAAGCACAAAAAATGACAACATGGGCAGCTAGGTGCCAGACTAAGTGGTTGCATCATCTTTTCTGCAAGTTACTTCAAAGGCTCAAATTCTGGTTTCAACACAAGCACAACCTGAGGGATTGGTAGAAGAACACCTACATTTCACCCTATCATGGCTATAAAACTATCCATGTGTAATACAATAGCAACCGCTTATTTCATCATTAGCCCAAGAATTGACAGATATTTCATTCATATACAATAGATTTTGTTTCCTCCAAAAAATAGAAGCGCATTCGACTTTACAAATCTTGAACATTATTGGCGATGGGTCTCCTACGATATTTCCCGATTGGTGTGCTAAATTGATACGCTAAGAGTGATGGAGGGCAACCGGGTGAAAATTGGGTGGTTTGACATCAATCTCACAATTGGGATTTGTAATAGTACCGTTACCAATATGCATTCTGTCCCAACCTGCGGTCCGACGAAATACAAGACAAGCAGCTTAGTTTGACAATATATGATGCCTCGTATGAGTCTTCCAGTGAACTCTCACACTATGATCCGACTCTCTATTGCCTTAAGTAGCTGATTCGTTTCACCCAGAGTCGCCGCTTTTCTTCTTAAAGTGTCTATTGTTCTTGTGTACGACTCATGGTGCAATTCTATATCACACAAACAATCACCCGTAATCCAATGTCACCACACTAACCGTTTCTTTCCTTGTCTTAGGGAGGCCATAGGACTAGAAGACCCGAATCAGTTTTGAGTAATGCAACACGGGAACCCAGCTATCGAGGCTGGTAAACCTGGAATTCACACGTATTACGACTGAAAAATCAATTCACTGTACTGACAATTTTTCGCCTATAGTTAGTCAAGGTGGGAGAATGACTGGTGCACAGGAATAAATTGTATCGATCAGTAGAGCATCAAAATATTGTCGAGATACTCCAATTACATACAATACTAGTGAACGTGTTCGTGATAGTGCATATCCTGAACTAAAAGGTAATCTTTGACTTCAAGCACAGCAATGACTTGGCCTATCATATGTATGCTCCCGAGAATTTGGTAACCACAATCATTTAGTACGAGGGTATCTGGATTTCTATTGATGGCTGCACCAATACTCCTCTCGCAGTTGAGAAACTGGTCGATGAGAAATCGGCCAGTTTCTAGGGACCGAGAGAGATTCTTTATTAGGTGAGATCAACTGTTGAAAACTGGTTTCCGCTAAAACGTGCATCACCTAGCTCTCTTAATCAAAGACGAGTTGATAGATGCACGGGGTCGTGCTATCGAATACACTATATAAGCGATGTTTACGGTCGTCTCTAATGCACTCACCCATCCCTCGGAGATCATGAGACTTGTTCCCTTTACATTCTGCCTTTCAGCCCTCGCAGCCACCCAGGTTCAAGCTTGGGGATCACTTGGTATGAAACTACTTCAGTTTCGTTGACTCGACCGCTTTCCAAATGCAATTTACTAATGCGTCCCTTTCGTAAACAAATAGGGCATCGATTGACTGGTGCAGTTGCCCAAGAATTAATTTCGAACAAGACATTGCAACAAGTGTCTTTGCTGTTACCTTCCACATGGAATGGTGATTTGACCAAGGCTGCTACTTGGGCTGGTAAGTTTTGCAACCTAACAGAGACTGTGTCATCTCTAACTTGCCTTCGAATCGCTAGATGAGATCAAGGGACAAGGTGGTTACAGTTGGGCCTCCTCTCTACATTTCGTTAACCCCAAGGACAACCCACCAAGTTCGTATTTTTCTTTGTCAGAGGATAATGAAAATCTCTTTAACAATGGATTACGTTCTAGCGAGCTGCAGTTGGGATGAGCAACGTGATTGCCCGGATGGAAAGTGTATCGTTGGAGCAATCCGTAATTTCACTCAACAGATTGGATGCTACGGTCGCGACGGAAACACTCAGCAGAAATCTGATGCTTTGAAGTTCTTGGTTCATTTCTTTGGAGATATTGTTCAACCTCTTCATGATTGTGGGCGTTTGAAGGGTGGCAACGATGCTAAGGCCAAGTTTGATGGAAAATCGAGCAATCTTCACTGTAGGTGTATTTTTTGATGAAGTGGCTATGCTTGGCTTTACTAACTATTATTATAAGCCATTTGGGATACTTCCATGATTACCAAACGTATGGGAATTGCCCACCAAAATGATTTCCAAACCTACGCTGACTACTTTGTTGATGAGCTCAACACTGGCAAGTGGAGCCAAGAGAAGACCTCTTGGTTGAATTGTACCTCTGATGAACCATATGCCAAGTGGAATATCTGTCCTGGAAATTGGGCTTTCGAGGAAGATGCTTATAACTGTGGTACCATGTGGGGTGATTACGACGCTAACCCAACTGCTGACCTTGGTAAAGCTTATTACGAAAAGCACATCCCTTACGTTGAAACTCAGATTGTTAAGGCTGGGTATCGCTTAGCTAACGCATTGAACAAAATTTTTGCTCCTTGTTAACCAACCAGTTTTGAATAAACTATAGCATTTTTAATTATCCTCAAGATCGAGTTGCCACCGCGGATTATTTTGAAATTTCACGGAACCTGGGGAGAAACGTGAACTTCAATGTACAGTTTGTGGTTAACGAATGTTTATTGTTCTACAAAAACGAGAATTTGAGGGCTTTATAGGTAGCGGTGATAACAGATTTCATACAGCCTAAACCTAAGGCACCTCAATGGATTTGTGGGACTGTTATATATATTTCAAACAAAATTGCATAAGCAAAACATGTATTACAGCATGATCGCCGCTAATATGAGGAAATCAAGGTTTGTTGTTTCAATCGCACATGCGTTTCCATGTAACACTGCTTTATACATGATATTCTGGTGAATCCACTACCACAAAGACTCGTTGGTCAGGGTTAATATATATTGTTGTAATCTTGAACGGGCCTCTGCTGGCTTATGAGATATCAAACTAAAACTCTATTTCCTGATTGACCCGAGTTCGGAATAATATTATTATCAAATAATGATTAGTTGTTTCACTTTCAGTTGGTTAGATAAAGCGAGTTGAGGAGCGAATGTGACTTGAAATTCGACAACCGCCACCTTCACCTCAGCTCTGTAACTCATTCTTTGCTGCTGAAAAGAAGTAATGTCTGATTGTGAGAAGCTGCCTAGTATTTCATCGATGCTTAGTTCGGAAACGAGCTTGCTTCCAAACAACTCGTCCGTATCAAGTTTATCTACCTGGCGAACTCCACCCTTGGCCCACACCTACGGTCCTGGTTCTGTGGAATATGAGATCACGACTGATTTTGTTCGGCACTCGGCCCAAATCCCTTTTCCAAGTAAAATGCCCTCGATAGTGGCACCCCCGCTTGCTGTTCATAAAACAGATCGGACTACGTTAGTGCATGAATCGCGTACAGTATATTTCACTGGCGATATTGAGTTGCAGTACATCGAGCTTGGACCGGTTAAGATTCCCCAAGGGTGTATCCTCTTTCTGATAGGGTTCTTGTTCTTTCCCTGCTGGTGGATAGGTGCAATGTACCCCAGAGGACCAACAGCGAAGCTGGATAAAAGGTGGCGCTCATACAACAGGATGATGTCCCTAGCTTCGTTATTTATATTGGGGTTTAGCCTAGGAGTGGTAGCATGGTACATTACTATTTAGAGGGAATCCGTAAGTCATCCGTAACTTGGCCACGCTGCCGGTCAGTGTCTGTGAACTGTGAACTGTGTAAACTACATGTATAATTATTCCCATGGATAAACTGTTGGTACACTTATTCTTGAACTTTCTACTGCATATTTAGAAAAGGTATCCCACATTGCTCACTGTCGATATCAACTGTATCCGTCGAGAAAAAAAGGCCCCAGCTATCGCTAATGGAAAAAACTTAGGGTGCGATACGTATATGGGCACATTCAGCATTACTATTTTAAGTGGGGTTGGCAAGCCATAATTTGTCGGAGCCCACTAATAGAATTATCACACTCCGTATGCAATCATTGGATATGTGCATAGCCCAGGCTTTGTTAGCACTTGAATGTGATATACTAATCTTAGGCAGTAGAGGTCTTTGAGTTTCTCACATCCTCTTTTGGAACGTGAATTTTTTGCAGAGTGTTGGATGGTGACTCATATTAATGCGATGCACATAACAACGGAGGCCGGGAATCTAGATCTTGTCGATTCAGGGTTTCAGCTTTACCAGGAGACAGTAGGATTGGCAATATTCTTTGCTATTTGATGGAGAATTATCACCATGAATAATACATTGATATTGGTTGGCAAGATAAATTTACCGCAGAATCAGTACTAGCAGCATAGATTTTGGCATGTCCCGCAGAAACCCTCATTCTCAAAGCACCATTACTATTGGAGATCGGTGACAGCAAGCCAATCAATATAACGAATAGAAATGTATAATGTAATGAATGGCAGGGTCACTTGCGGATTTACCTAATCCGTTACATTCGATGCCATAGCCAAAAGTCAGGCCTAATTCTTATTGATTGATAAGCTTTGTGTGTGCCGCACATGGCCCATGAATTTCTGCCTCTCCAGAGAGAAAGATTAGTAAGGAAATTTTCCCCGGTCTCGGCTGCCTTAACAAAAGTTTTTGAACTGCCTTGAATGCTTCCATTTTTATCTACCCTGGCCTACAAAAACCCAAGTTTACTAAATGGCGATCATTGTCTTAATTTCATATCAAATAGAATCACATAGTCTAAAACAATCCTTGCAAGTAATGTTGTGATATTTGCCAAAATCCACTTAGTGGCTTGCCCCTGGGCCAATAGATTCTCGCCAATGCTTGCTTTTCAGTCAGAGGGAAGACTCGAGTCTGCTTCCAGAATCTGGGAGTTTCACTTCTTGACTTAATATGGAACTTGGATCTGGAGGTTTGCCATCATTTCAAAGCAGCATCTACCAAATCGAGGTGGTAATTTCTGTTTCCGCAAAACAGCGACATATCTTGGATGATAAGTATTTGATGAGAATTCTTGACAATATTTGCACATTGAGTTCTAAGTTTTCTGAAAGCTTCGTCGAAATGCCCAAAATAAATGGATCTACCATGATTACAGAATTCTTGGGATATTTCCGAATGTACTGGTTTTGGTTCCAAATATGGTGACATTGATTCTCTATCGCTTGCCCATATTAGTGGTGATCCGTGTCAACGTTCTTCACACTAAACTTAAATAAATAGATGGCCAGCGGTTAGTTTTGGATCATCATCATTCTGTTTTCTATCCAGCGATTCCTACAACTTCAAACTCTTGGCCAAAAGTCGTCCCATAGTTCACTGAGCTTCTCTAGAAACTAGATTTCACAATGAATCCCAACTCTTCGCTTGCGCCAATTGATCTATTAGCACCACAGAATGCAATGGGCTTTTCATCCGCTTCTTTTAGCGTAAACTCCAAGCAGCTTGACCGAACTCTCAGTTCCAAAGTACCACTCCAGTACGGCTCCTCCATGGGCGCCTCTGAGAATCCACTGCTTGCAGTAGATTCACCGGTTTTTTTTTCAGAATCACCCATTACACCTGGTAGTAATCCTGATCACGGCCCCTATGGATGGAATATCTCTAATCCTGACCCCAGGCCTAACTTCCTTCTTCCTGCTTCCATCGCATTTCCACAAGCCAATAATTCTCCATGTGGCAATGGTCCGAAGTACAGTCCACCTACCGTAAGTCTACACAATGGAATGCCCATGCTCCCTAGCTGGCCAGAGGTAAACTTAATGGATTCGGGTGTTTGCGCCGACCCTTATAGCCAAAACATCCCGTTGACCCCAGAAAGCCTTCCTAGTGAGCTTCGGACAGATGGGGAGTCCAGTGATGACAATCAAGATGCCAAAAAATCCTCACGTAAGCATGGTCGTGAGAACAAAGATTCCAAGAACGCCAAGAAGCATAAACCTGAAATGTCCCTAGAAGAAAGGCGTCAGGACTTTTTAGAAAGAAATAGACTGGCGGCATTGAAATGTCGTCAACGGAAGAAGCAGTGGACTGCTAGCCTTCAGACCATTGTGGGCCACCTGTCTCAAGAAAATGAAGCTTTAATACAGCAAAATGAAGTACTTCGCCAGCAAAATATGAATCTGAAAGCTATGCTACTGACACATAAAGAATGCAACATCACAAAAGCCAAGCTGTTAGCCATGCAAACTTTAAATCCACAGGGGATGTTCCATTTCACCAACCCAACATATTGGGAACCTAGCCTTTCCGCTGGAGTTAAAAGCGAGCATGCTCCTCACGTCATTCAATACTAGATAATGTTGTCTTGTAGCAAAGCACTTCATTTGTAGATATACACTAATAAAATCGTACATTCAACAGTAACTACAAAACGTTATCAAATGAACTTTCTGGTTTCCAGACGACAACGCCTACAATCGAGACAGAGCTCATTTACTGTGACCAACTTTTGCATTCCTAGGTTTTGTGCCACCAAGGTTATCCAAGATCTCAGCCATAAGCCGTTTAGGTGAATCCATTTCATGAGCTGTCAACTGCATGGGTGGGTTTTCGTCATTGATGAGTGCGTATTAGTTGGGCTTTATGCATGGAGAACTCATTATGGGCGAGGTTGCAACCTTAATTGCCATGCGAATCTCGTTTTAACTATGGTTTAATCTATAGGCTTTGATTGGCCATTCACTGGACGGGAGATATTGGAATTAAACGATTAACCGCGCACGTCGGGTAAAACTCCTAACCATCCACCAGCGAATACCAAATTTCGCCGTGTGGTGTATACATATCGAGTTCCATTACCCAATTATTAGAGGGCGGGGCTAACATGCAAGTGTCTCGAGAGGCCGGTTGAGTTTGATTAAATTGTACCAACTCCCATCATTTATTATGTACGTAACTGGATGGGTGGAGTACCGCTTCAATGTTACCTTTAGCGGACCGTCTCAAAAATGGAAGCATTAAGATGACCAAGTTTAGTTTTCAATAAGCCACCCGATCACGCATGTGGCTGATAACATGGTAAAATAATAGAGCAGACATTTTTGGGTCAACCATTAATGTGCCACTTGGCCGATATCAGTGTGAAATTTCAGCCTCAGATTATGATTTAACGTCATGGCGCAGAGAGTAGAGGGTTACTTACTGGGAAGGTTTCAAAGCTGCGTATTGATTGTGGTATCCTTCAATTATGCGATTACTGGGGCTGCGACACAATTGTATGGCAAGTGTTCACTCAAATCTAGTGAAGATGCAGATTTGCCCATGTTGATTGACGATCGGACATAGCATCTGTAATCTAGATGGGATGGGCAATTGAGAATACGTCATACGGAATAGATTTTCCAGCGAATTAGCCACATCAATAAATCATTCACCCACATCTTGAGACCTTGGGATATTCTCTCCATGATGAAATCACCTAAATCCAGGATTTCATTATACACATTCCAAGTCTATAATAACACTGATTTTTGATGACCCGTCTAGTCCTTGATACTTGTGTAGGCATGAGTCTTGGAATGCGGCCCAGTACATCTACCCGACTAGGACTATGGAGTAATGAGTAGAGACAAGCCATGTTTCTGATATGGTCGGTTATTCACGTTGTGGTCTTTCAAAAACGTGTCTGATTGACAGCAGATATTCATAGATTTATGTAACGTACAACTATGTACAAAATATGTATATATATGACCTCCAGTTTCAGCCCCATCCAATTTCGCCCGGCGTCGGAGATTTGCATGCATTCTCCCGTGGGCTGCTCTTCAACAGGAATCTAAAATACTTTTCGGAGAATCAATATGCAATAAAAGTGCACCATGTGTGTAGTGAATTAGGAACTTCCGAGTGTAGTAGAACTCCCGCCGACAAGTAGGGGAATCCAGTGTCACGACTGTCGGTAGGATACCGCCAAAATACAAAATTAGCAACTCGCACGAAATGACTCGAATAGTGGGTTACTCTTGGCGCTGGCCACCGTCTAGAAACACCCATCCATATGACCTAGGTTTGGCCTCCCGACTAAGACAACTTCATCAAAACCTATGACTTGTACGAATGGCCATTTTTGGAGATATGACCCTAATTCAACATGCTTCAAACTTTCATAGGAATTCCATGTGTTGTAATTGTGTTATGATTACTGGAGTGGTTATGAGATATATAATGTCCTCTGATTGTTTTTAAACTATCTTGCTTCTTGACTATGTTGATGGACTAGAATTTATTAGGGCATTGAGTATTGCCACTATATCAACAGCAGAGATTACCCCAATCGGACCTTTGGGCCTGATTGTACTTGAAGTATTTAGGCCTCATCAAATGAATAAAATCTCCGCGGTATTCTCTTTGTGATAGTTTGCTCTTTTTAAAACAGACGTAACAACCCCATTTTGTAACATTTTCCCAGTGTTTTCTCCGATACTCCGTTCAAGTACTTCTCATAGCAATCTCTACGCACTGGGCAGAGGGTTTGTGTTAATCAACTGGTAATAACTGAATCCCATAGATTAAGAAATAAATTTGTTCCATTGTGCCATTGATCATGGTGCCAGATAGTGCTGTCTATTTTATCAATTTATTACATTGAGGTCATATGCAGGTCAATTTTACCTTGATCTGGCATTCAATGTCACTCTATGGCACACTGTGGCATTATGATCAATAGGAATGCTGGAACAAATCCAATGTATATCATAGTGGTAGGGGTCAGATGAATGATATGTATACACCTTCGAGTGCATCTTTTCCATGGTGACTGGCAGCGTTAATCATGATATTTGTGAAAAATTAGTATTGCATATGTTGTAATTACTTAGTTTACACCTAAACCATTTATATAACGTAAGATTCTATTTAGCTTATTGCTAAGTTATGAATTTTTTACCTAAGAAGAAGTTTGCAAGATATTGGCTAATTCTTGGAATTAGCGAAGGTCTGGAATTTACCAATATTTTCAAACTCGTCTAAAAGCCCCCAAACTTTGCACACAGCTTCCTAAGACCTTTCTTAAGACATTTTCATCAGCAATTTTACAAAGCTTCCCCAAAAGTGTATATACTTTATTTGAACTCAATTAAAAAGCAAGTGAGTATCATGCAATTCTTCCAGTTCTCCAAACCACTTCCAATACTCCCTAGAATCTTGCAACAGCATTTTGGAACTTTAAGATTACGGTAGGCTTGACATTACTCCAGAGCAACGGATAGTAAAAAGATTAAGATAAGGGGGTAAAATGTAGAATGAGAAACTAAGAGTGATGTGCCTATATTAAGTATGATACATGAGTAATTAATGGCGTATATGATATTAGTACAACATGTACGTGTCCAGAATGGGTTAGAAACTACTTGAATAATGATGAAGAATAACGAGTTCTAGTTGGAAGGCATAATTGTGGCATTATTTGTTTTGTAAGGAACTTTCTAGATATGTTTTGACAAAGTGGTTGTCATTAACATGAATGATAGTATAGTAGTACTATAAAGTATCAATCCCATATGCATCGAAATGCAAGAAAGCAAGTAATCAGTAACTTGATCTAGGTCGGATGAAGATAAACGATATAGTCAACTTGGGCGTTTAAATGCCTTCATAGGTTTGAGTAATTTGCGAAATCATTAGTGGGTATAACTGCTTGCCCCGAGCCATTCATCTACGCATGTTGGTATGCTTATTCCTGATGAAGGGGGTTTGGATATCGAGGACGATGCTATAGAGCATACGCATATGTATATGAATAGACAGCATTTATGCTTTAGCCAACGTTCTAATATGAAATACAGCTCTGCTGATATTCCTCCTAAGCTTTAGACTGATGAAATGATTTGAACAAGATTCTTGTGCCGTCTGTACTGCCGATATGGAATGCTTCCGATGCATACAAACCTTTCCCAGTGCTCTCTATCCGGCCTACACAAGCTACACCCACCTCTAAAAATAATGTACAGTGTGCCCCACCTTTTAATACATGCAGCTGCTCTGTGCCAAGAGGTGACTTCACTGACAGCTAGCTTTGTCGCATTAGTTAAAATCATGCTACGCATAAATATTATCCCCATGCAGTACGGATTAGTTGCATCGTTGTACTATCTCCAACGGTTTATTGCGTCTAGGCTACTGTAGGCTCTCAATGCTCATAATAAGAAATCAGAAGCAGGTGCTACAACGGAAACCCCTAAAAGTTTTCGTTTCTAGAATGCTATGCAATTTTGCGACGTATTGCTTTATATGGAGGGGGATCCGCTGGACTCAATTGGCCAAACCATAACATCGAGGTATGTTAAACTATATGGGATAGACAATATGTTTAAGAGCTATATTCTGATTCACTCTTTACCTGACAATCTTCTGCAACTATCCACCATCCGCTGTTGGGCCCTTAAAAATCCGAAGTTGACAACTTAAGATTCTTTATAAATCGATCAAGTCAAGCATAACAATGCACAAAACTGATAAACTTGAGTAGAATGCAATAAGCGTTGTGTAGATATAGATCAATTATTCGTTTGTATTCAAAAGAGAGGTCGAGTTGAAACTAATACTTGGCCACAGCCTCAACTGTGAATAAATCAGTTACATGGGCTTTCCTAGTAGAAATGTGTTAGGTCTGGCTTCTTGAAGTTGGCACCATGCTTTATTCCGGCTCAGCAATATTTGAGCAAGGATCTCTGACTACAAGGATGAAACGTATTGTTTTTGTTCTGCGTTTTTTATGTAGGATAAGGCAGGACCATGAGCAAGGTATTGCCAAATTAAGTAGGGCCTACACCACGGGCCTCTTTGCAAGCAAACTCCATTTTAACTTGAGCGGAGCATAAATGTAATACTTGAAATGCATATCTTTAACTTGACGGTACATTAATGCAAGCCTTCTCCAAGTGCTGCAGGTATCCACACATCTGCGGTACAGCTGCTTCACATCCATAGACATGAGAATTTGTAGTTTGGAACAGCCTCCTGATAGTATCGGCATTACCCTTACTGATGTAGTCACAGCAGCGTATGTCCCATATATGAATCTGATGACTCCTTTGAAAATCATACTCAATAACAACAAACAAAGCCCACATTTGGAAGTGTCGATTGCATGTACGCTCTGGTGCCTATCTCCTCAATTAAAATTAACTTCGCCTTGAGATCCTGTTGAAATAAAAAAATTGAGCCCAAGTTACACAACTGGTTGACATTTGTAGTTGGCTGGCAAAATTTTCACCTTTGAAGTGCTAAGCTACATAATGCAATATAAAAAGGTCACATTGAACTTTGCGCGATCTGAGTGGAAGATTTGCGTTATATCCAGGCGTCGCTGTGTGCGTATAACTCCCAAGGGATAGTCAAGTAGTACTCACATAAATGGTCATTGAGTGCTTTAATGAATCGTATAGAACCAAGAGGATCTCATCGCCGTTATTAGAATCCCATTAGGGTTCAAATAGGCAGCCTCCTCTCATTAGCCTGAATCGACCACCCAAAGTTTTCGATCTAAGCTCTCCTTTTTTACTGCTCAATCCTATATATCCATTCCCATATTGAGTAAGCGAATCAAGACAATTGCGCATAGCTGCAGGTAGCCGCATTCTTGGTGCCAAAGATATAAGGCCTTTCAAATCCTCCCTGTCAGTATTGCTCGATTGTTTTCACCCTTCACTCTGACCGGTAGCTATTAGACTTTGACTCCATGACTTGAAACCTTTCTCTGGCTCGCCCGTAAAGAAAAATACGAATATCCAGGGCCACTCTTCATAACTATCTTGATATTATTTAAAGCCGATTCTACTGTCCACACTCGCCGGTCCCCGAAAATGGTGTTTCAAACCCTGGGCCAAAATTTGGCCTGTGTAGCACTAGTTCTCCACTTCACGATTGTCATCGTTACTACTATACTTTTCCTCTACAATCGCCACAAGTTCAATCATCGACCACACAGACTTATCCTTCTCGGAGCGATTGGAAACTTGATTATATCCGGTGCGTATTATTGTCGACTCATCTTCTGGATGGATTTCTCCTGCACTTTTGTGCTCTGGGGAACTTATCTTGGCTCAGCTTTATACTTTCTGCCTTTTATGGCGCGTGGGATACAACTTCTTGTAGTCGTTAAATTCAACACAGCTAAAGTACACGGCCAGCTCCAGGATACTTTCATCGATGATAAGAACTCCTTTGAATTGATGGAGCATGAAACATATCGGCATTCGCATATCTCACGCCAGGCCTACAACAAAGAGAGGGTGACTGATAAAAAGTTAACCTTTCTAGTGGCACTCTTTATCTTTATCATGATAGCTGCTATCTCGGTAATGCAACTGGTCCGAATGTTGGAGCCTGGCTTTGACGAATATACCTTATGTGGCTTTGGCTGGCATTACTTTCCATTCTTTGGTATGACCGGATTATTCCTGTTTATCTGCTGCCCACTGGTGATATATTTCTTTTGGAACGTGAAAGACGCATATGGTCTTCGTAACGAGCTCATTACCTGTGTATTTCTAGGTTTATTGATTTATCCCATGTATTTCGTATGGACACTGGTCCTAAAGGAACAGCTAAACTCCTCCTTCTCTAGCTACTATTTTATAACACTATTCATGCTACTCTCACATCTGAATACCGTGGGATTTCCGCTGATTAGCTTGGCATACCGGGCCCGAAAATTGAGAAGTATTGCTGCTTATGACTCTGAGCATTTCCATAGGATATTTGAAAACCCCGAAATGCTACATCACTTCCGAAGCTTTGCTGCGAGATACTTGTGCAGTGAAAATACTTGCTTCATAGACGATTTCCAACTGTTGAAGCAATATTGCATTATGACCGCACAATCCGGCACGAAAAGTAGCAGCTTTGACACACCCTTGGTATCAACCAAGCCGATATCGATATTTAAATCCCGCCCACCAGCCATAACCCCTGCCCATATTGGTATTGGCGTGACGATACGGAAGTACACGGACAAGGAGCAGGTTCCAGATGATTTACACGTTCGGTTTTTGAAATTCTATCGCACATACATCCAAACTGGCGCTTTACTAGAAGTCAATATCTCTAGCAACGTCCATACCTCTATATTCCGACAAATACAGGAAGGTCACATCAAATGGGAGATTTTCGACGATGCCAAAGATCAAATTCTTTCATTACTCTACGATAATGTATTTCCGGATTTTGTGCAAAACTATATGCGAAGAAAATCCATCGCGTGAGGAAAGCCATGATTTTGTGTTCGATGTGGTAGTGATAAATAGCAATAGACATGGTCTAGGGGATTTTGGTGCACCACGAATACTCCAAATCATGGACACCATCGCTCCTCCCGACGCTGAATATAGGGGTTATCTTCTCTCCATTCTCTGCTTTGACTCGTCAACTGGGGGTAAATGACCCATCCAATGAATAGTATACCCTGGGCCCTCCCCTATCTTTACATAGACATTTAACCACTGCTTTACAAATCTGACTTATGTATCAATGGCTTTTCCTTCTTAGTATATCTATGATGCACCTCGTATTGTGACATTTTGCTGGCCCCTCTATACATACGTCCTCCTCCAACCATGGATTCATCCATACTCCTCAAACTTCAAGTCACAAAAAAATAGACAATCCTTGATGGCTTCCCTGATTACGCCCATTCCCATGATTTCGGCGGGTCTTGAATCAGATTTCCCTCACTGGAAATATTCGGCCGCCGGGTGAAATATTACGTGCTGATCATATCCGTATGAGTTGATCGCTTCTATGAAATGCAGAAACCACTGAACCCATTGCACCCTCAACACTCTGATATTGATTCACCGGGATTGGTTTGGCCAACGGTAATCAGATGATTCTCCGATTAGTGTTCACATTAATCTCTGTGAATTCCCAATACACCAGTGGACTCATCATTTTCAACCCGTATATCACTAAATTCCCACAACAAATAGAGTGCTTGAATACAATGGCCTTCGAAAGCGCCTTTAGACCATCTCGGGTGTTTTCGACAGCAGGGGAATCCACTATTTTCGGAGAGTGCACCAGAATGCTCCCCCTCCCCTTTGTCTATACCCCTATTATGAAATAGATGCCATACCCCCTTGTAGAGTTCCCGTGAATTCCAGTTGATTCATTCGAAACCGAATTTAATGTATATAATTACGAGATTCGAGTAAGATCAGATTAGGAAACCCCGCAATAGCCATATGAGCTTTCGAGGTGATGAAATAACACATGTCTGATCAGGTGACTGCTTAATGGGGAGTCCACAAGCTACTTCTCATTATCGCATATATTGGCTTCTTGGTTTCGTTGTGGATTGATTCAATGGTGATTTATGCATATAGTTTCTAAAGACACTCTCTCACGTTGTGGCGCTAATCCTGATCCATTTACCACGAACATAGAAACAAAACTAGACCAAAGCTAACTCGCCAAACTCCGTCAGCTGGGCGTTTCAAAGTTTGTGGTATTTTGTGTATAGAGCTATGTAATTGTGGAATGTAATCCACAACACGGCCAATGAGTTCTTTAATGGTGTACTTAGTTCTACTTGAAAGCGCTGTAGTCTGATAGTAATAGTGATACCTGGCATATTGCATTCCCAATAGGATATTCTTGTATTACCCCAGAGAAGGCCCTGGCCTCTTCCTTGGCATGTGGTAGGTAGAGGTTTCGGTCAAGTAATTATGGTAAAGCCTATGAGTCTTCCAGAGTGCGCACCGTAAATATTAATGCCATACCTCCATCCTGGGCATATATGCATCCTTTTAGCCGTAATACTAATTGCAGTGTAATCCCGAATGCGGAATTCGCCGATCCACTCTGCCAGGGCGAATATTATTAGGTGTGAAATACTCATATGCTTTATCTAGGTGGACAAATGGCAAGCCTCGTTTGCATCATCACCAAGTCATCTCTATTTTTAGACCCTTCCAACCATACTGATAGGTATATGAATAGATGCACACAAAGTTGATTCGCTATTGGGAATTATTTCATATATATATATGATATATATGGGATAATATTATCCAAGTTGGAAGGAATGTGCTTAGCAGCGTAATACAAAAGTTTAAGGACTTACATGTATAATTGTGTTGGGCTTTACACTCTGGCGTTGAACTTGCAGTTGGGCTTCGCTGGCATTTATTTTAGTAATAGGGCTGCTGTATTGATGTTGCTGATAGCAGTATCTAGAGTGCATCTTGGTTACTCAACCCTTGGTTTATTGATATCTCAGTAACACTAGTGATTTATTTTTAAGCTACTCCAAGGGCGATATCAAGTTATACCACTGGCGTCGGTCCTGCGGATTCGGTGACATTGTCATCAATGGTTTCATAAATTGAATAAATTACCCCCCATTGATCACAAATTTTTTGAACCAATTTCCTCTCACTTAAACGAAGTAGACTCCGTTCGCCTCCCCTTGTACACACTACTCCTAATCCGTCTATTCACTTCTTTGCTATGCTTGCCAACGATACTCGCAAAGACTATGTTTTGGTAACCGGTGGTGCAGGATACATCGGAAGTCATACTTGCTTGGAGCTCCTTAATGCTGGTTTCCAAGTAGTTGTTGTCGACAACCTTTCCAACTCTTCTGAGGAAGCCATCAGAAGAATCAGAAAACTGAGCGGCAAAGATCTCGAGTTCCGCAAGGTGGATATTGGGGATGAGGCTGCTTTAGATGCGGTTTTCAACGAGTTCCCTGATATTTGGGCTGTTATCCATTTTGCTGGGTTGAAGGCCGTCGGTGAATCCTCCGAGATTCCACTTCGTTACTACCAAAACAATATTTCTGGAACTTTGGTATTATTAGATGTCATGAAAAATCACAACGTCCGTAACATCGTATTCAGCTCGTCGGCCACAGTCTACGGTGACCCGCCTATCATTCCCATCCCCGAGACCTGCCCAACAAGTTGTACCAATCCATACGCTCGCACCAAGCTGTTTATTGAAGAGATTATTCGTGATGTTTGCGCATCCGAAAAGGGATGGAACGCTACCCTTTTGCGCTACTTCAACCCAGTCGGTGCCCATGAAAGCGGGTTGATCGGGGAGGACCCACGTGGTATTCCTAACAACCTTATGCCCTACATTGCTCAAGTCGCAGTTGGAAGACTCCCATATCTTCGTGTGTTCGGAGGTGACTACCCTACTAAGGATGGTACCGGCATTCGTGACTATATCCATGTAGTTGACTTGGCTCTTGGACATTTAGCAGCACTCGAGAAGCTTAAGCAGGATCCGGGTTGTATTGCCTACAATCTGGGCACCGGTGTCGGATCCACCGTGCTAGAGATGATCCAGGCATTTTCAACAGCTGTTGGACGCAAGCTTCCGTATGAAATCGTTGAGCGCAGAGCTGGTGATGTCACTAATCTGACTGCCTTGCCCCAATTGGCCAATCAAGAATTAAAATGGAAAGCAACTCGTGACTTAGAACAAATGTGCGCCGACCTTTGGCGTTGGCAAAGCGGGAATCCTTATGGTTATGGGTCACCAGAGGAGGAGAGTAATTAACCCGGAGGCAATTCGCACCAAGTTTAGAAGTCGTTTGTAACAGGATCACTTGTAACACATTAAGAATATTCAATGAGCACCACACCATTTGTCCTTCCAGTTAATTAATATTATATGCCTTGCACCATTTCCATACTTGTCCCATCAAAGATACATTGTAGTTGGCCACTTCGATGACTAGCAATCTGTAATACGCCCTGTAATGAGGATATATCGATGAGGCTTTAATTAAACAGTGATATGCACAGTATCGCGCTTGATCAATAGGGCCTAAGCCAGGAAAAAGGGCATCAATCAATTTACTCAGAATGGCATAGGCTACTTGTCGGATTTCATCCTCAAGCCACACGTTTAGTTGGTAAAGATTTCAGCAAGTACACAATGCCTCCCTATCTTGATGTTATTTCTTTCATGCTTTAATAAAAAAGGACACAGTGGTACTTCGATTTAATTTAATGATATCCAAAATAACACGCCAAACGTTACTCCACTAATAACCGAGTTGGGTGTAGTGGTCGTACCATGACTGCCAACACGATATTGCCGCTCTGAGAGGTCATCAACAAAGGTAGGGATCTTCGTGATTTCGAACTCGTCCGAATTGTTGGAATCTAAGCTCTCTGTGGAGTCGTTGTCCGAGTCCTCTTCCTCGACTAGACTTTCGTCCTGCTCGGTTGGGTTTTCGGATTGAGGTTTAACGGGGGTATCAAGGGTCGTTTTTCCCAGGCATTCGTCCAGACTCACCACGTCAAAGTTCCCATTTCTCAGGGTCTCTTGAACTCTGGGCAAACTTTTACTGGTGATGGCGAGGAATTCGTGTTGCAGTGATATGAACCCGTTTGAACCCGTTGAATTGTATTGTTGGGACTGAAATCTTTCCAAGAGAATCTTCTCATCTTGAGCGTAATCTTTTCTTCCCAACTCCCAATCCTGGGTGTCTAGATTCCAAAAAACGATTTCGTAACCCAGGGCTGTGAGAATACTGCGGACTCTGTCGTCAATCTCCCCATAACTACAAACCAAGGAATTGAGCACATCACTTGTATATATATCCAACTGATGATTACTTACGGTGCTCGAATATATCTTGGTTTAACATTGATAACTTTGTAGATCTCTTCCTCAGTAGCTTTTACTTCGGCTACAATTTCTTCATTCGATAATGACTGACGTTATACACAGTATGGTATTAGCAATGACATTGTATTAAATATAGCCAACAATTAGTGACTTACCATAAGATGAGAATGCGACCAAGTGTGACTTCCCACTTCGTGACCATGTTCATGAATGCTTTTCAATAAATGCGGGGATTGTTGGATATTTTTCCCAAGTACAAAAAATGTAGCCTTGATGTTAAGTTGATCTAAGGCAAGGAGTAGGTCCATAGTGAGCGCGCTAAAAATATATGAGTGAGAAGATTTTCTAATGATGCTGGAGATTGTTGTTGTTGTTGTGGGTACATAAACGAGTATGGTGGACATCTACTTTATGCATTCACTTACGTTGGACCATCGTCAAACGTTAGAGACCAATGCTTGGGATTTTTACACCCATAGATTTCTTTTTCGCTTGGACAGCTACCACATGTTTCCCAGCAGGTGCTACACTCCCCTGGAAGACATTTTGAGTCGGGGCATGTTCCTTCGCCGACTTTTTTTCTTAGAATGTTTGGAAGTGTGACGTTTTCCAATACTTGAGCCCATTTTGGATCTAAAGCAGGGGCTATCGAGCTTTGTTGACTAGTAGTAAGACTTATCAACGCTAATATCAATGCGACCTTCAAAACTTGTGATAACATTCCAACAAGATGGCGAAGTTGGTTAACGTGATGGCAGAGCAATTCAGTGAATTGCGGTAGATTCTTGTAATGGGTAGGGGTATTCGAGCTACTCAACGGTATTCAATGTATTATGGTTTGGAAAAAGCAGGACTCAAAATTTCGCTAGGATGAGAAGCAAGCAAAGTAGGAAAAGGCTTTGGGGGATCCACCGATCCACGGAGTCTATATTTATAAGGAGAATCCATCAGCAGATATCGTTGCGATTCGAATGCTCAAGTGAGGTCCTTTGCATTGCAGAGATTGTCAGAAGCGCGTGCACACATACCTTCCAACTTCCTTGTAACCTCAATTATGATCTACGGGGGGCGGAATAGAACGTCGATCATGTAGTATTCTGCATCATGACAAAAGAAATGGAGTATTGTTGATCTCAAGGACATTAAATGCTTACTGAAATTTGCATCATTACTGCGCTGTCATTCAGGATCGCTATTTCAGGTACTCGGATGGCTATGGTTTTCTGGTCTTGTGGCCTAGATGCATACGGCCTACACCAACTACAAAACGGCGGCACAACGTGCTACCCATAGAATCCACTTGCCATACTTTCAACGTGTTATTGAGGAAGAGGGCTTCAGGTGCCGACTTGGTAATCTCCCTGGATAATATGCATAGCTTAGCAGTCCCTTATTATATTTGATCGGATTTATATTGTCTCGGATGTGAAAGAGCGCCTGGCAAACAGATCGTAGACAGAGATCTCCATGGTCAGATAATGACTTCTCAACCATATTGCATTAGGAATTTCGCGTATCTGTGAAGGGACAATAACGGAGATTTCCTCTGATTTTCTGTTGCACGTACTTGGTTAGGAAATCCTATTGTTTATTTTCACCATGTAGTTGCTGAAACTATGCCCATGCACCTAACTTTTGCAATCGATATTCGAACGCACTTGTAAGACGGACACACTCTGGTAGCAGATGAGAGTTCAAAATATTCGGGTTATTTAATGGTTCTAAGCTTTACACAGGTGATATGATTCATGAAGAATGCACGGACTCGAAGGAAAAAACTCATTGTTTGAGGATTTGGTGCTGGTCTTCGTGAGCTGAGACGTCTTTATCCAGATTGGGGTGCTCGCCAGTTGGTAAGTTCACGACGCAGGAGTCGTTGGGTTTGCTAACCTGCAGGTTCTTGCTAACAACGGTAGATCCAGAATGCTCAAATACAATACCACGTCTACGTGCATCTAGCCACAAGCAGATGTATGCAACAATTCCAGAGACAAAGCCAACTCCATCGTTCTTAAAAGTCATCAGCATTCCACCGGTTACCAGAACGATCAGGAAATTGCGGTTCCTAGTTGCTTCAGAATCGGTAGGTCTACTGAAGTTTCGGGCTGCCATAGCCAACTCTAATCCACTTACAAAGAGCATTACGCCAAGGAATGATTTGGGAAAGTATTGGAGCAGCCCAAGGAATGAGCCACCGAGTATGAATCCAATAAGCATTTTACATACTCCAAGGAATATAATGCTCACCTCGCTACGTGCACCAAAGCGATATTGCCCTGCCAAACCCCCAGAACCGTGACAGAATGGCATACTTCCAAAGAAACACCCTGTTAGATTCATCAATCCTACACATGTAGCAACTGAAACAGTAGTTGTCTTGTTCTCAGGAAACAGCTCCTTGATTAATGCCACCAGTGCGATTACCGAGTTCAGTGTTGTCAGTGGGAGCTGGCCCAATCCAGCGTTTAGCATACCTGTGACAAACTCCTTTGGTGTTGGGACAATAGGCTCTGGGTAATAGAAACCAGGTGCAGGCAATCGCGCAGAGCTGCTTGATGTGTATACCACAATAATGGCAAATATCAATCCAATTACAAATATGATCATCGCAGTGGGAATACGGCGTTGATTGTAAAGAAAGAAAACCACGCAAAACCACACTATCGCCCACTCGTAATTATCGTGCCACTTCCAGTTGGTTCCACCCCAGGGTGTTTCGATTTTAAACAAGAGATCTGACCCGGCCTTGGTCATTAATGTAATGCCAGTACCCATTTGGAGTCCACGTACCACGGCACTCGGTGTGTATTTGTTGACCAAGTGGATCGTGCGTGTCAAACCAAGAAACAGAACGACCCCGCTGACGAACATACCAGCCCCCATGATCTCACCCATAGTCATTTTACTTGCTAACGCAATGGCACCGATTGCTGTCATGATGAGAAATTAAAAAAGTAATTCAGAAGTAATGAACATGTGTTTTCAAATACGTACTTTTCATAGGTTGAACACACATCGGAATACCAAATTTGAGGCCAGTGATTATATTCCAAAGGCCGCCAAAGATCAAGGTGGAGGTTAAAGAGATTTGTCCAGCGAGTGACAAAGATACCATCAATGGTACGAGCGTACCCAAGTCCCCCAGGCTTCCACTTATTTCAGCGAGTGTCAGGTTTTCTTTATAGTGCGCTAACTTTCTTTTAATAAAGCTACTCATTAGAGGGTCTTTAGGTTTAAGCAGATACTAGTAGTATACAGCCGACAAGACTCTTTATAGTGATAACACACCCATGTCCAAAGTTCCCATGCTTAGGCTAATTATGACACTTGAAAGCTACTAATCTGAAGTAATGTAACGGCAAACTTTTTATATTATCTCCACTATTCTAATAAGATCGATAATTTTGTCAGGAGAACAATGTTTCCATATAAGGTCACTTTCTCACATATTTTCTCAAGCTTAATCTGATCTTTTCCCTCCGCCAGTTAGTAAATGTGATTCACTGCTCCAGACGAAGTTAAGAGCCTATTTAACACATAACTTGTCTACGGTTGGAGAAACCAGTATCTGGAGCAGAGTCAACCTATCATTTTACATGACGAAATTGGGTTGGGTGAGCGGTAAACACTTGTCTTACCATGTGCTTATAGGGTAGAGGTTTCTTCGTCATATTTCGAATCATTTCCAAATTCAACTTTCATCGTGCTACTAATGAATCTATATAATAGATATATACATCTCCTGGTATAGAAAGTTGAAATATATTTGGATGACCAAGCTGGGTTATGGGATAGTGTATAGAGAGTGTGGCAATTCGCAAATAAACAAATTTCATGAAGAGACGAACGCTCGTACCTTTGGCATACCTCCGCATCAAGAATCAATAAATGCAGACTTCAAACGCTCAAGTTGAAGGCAACCAGGTTCTTTAGCTTTCAAGGGATGGTTCATGAAGACCAATGGCAACTCGTTGCCTAGCAAGAATGCTTCAACTTACTATCCCAACGAAGAAAATCATATTCCAGAAACAACCAAGTATGATCTTCCACTGGTGCATCCGGTGTGGAATAAATCAAATGCCACCTGGTACATCACATCAAAGCGTTCTCGATATTACATATTATGAATAGAATAGTGGACTATTGCAATACCATTCTCGGGACTGTTTCTATCGATTGAATTGAATACAAGAACGAGATACAGCAATGAAATTTATAGGGGCCATCGGCAGAAATAATACAATAAGGGGAATCGATACATGGTACAACCAACTCGCATGAATCAAAGAAAAAGGGAATTTTACCATCAGTAAATTGTTGAATCATCTAGGTGAAAAGTTTAAGCGCAATTGCTTTGTTTGGGGGAACGAATACCTGTTTCATTTCGCCACGGGTTTGAGTGTCTCAACCACGGTAGCTTAAACAGAGTTGCAGCACGATTGTGTGGATTATCCTCAGTGATTGAATCAATTTAGCATATGGGCGATATTGGAGAGGTAGAAGAATCGTATGTTGTTCAGAAACAATAAACTCAAATCCATCGTATTGCGCTTACAACCAGGAACCTATTCTTGCAAACACTGTATATTCTCAGGTATGCTGGATTTCTATAACCCGGGAATGACACCTTTCAATTTGATGCATATGATCATACATACCTCAAGTACTCATGATTGATCTACATATAGATTTTCCTGCGCTCCAAGCGCCAGCTGCAGTAAGGTCTGGAGAATCACTAGCATGTATGTAGCGATTGGCTACTTCGTACCCTATGTTGCTGCTTTGCCAGTCCAAACAGCGTATCTTTGTGTCTACTAGCCATCCACGATGAAACAACCGCGTGTATGCTGCTTCCGTTTGTGCGGCTACAGGGCGGCGTGGGCAAACTAATATGTTGTCAATCACTTTTATGAGGAGCTTACACCTTATATCGAATACCCTCTCTTAGTTAACGATGACCCGTCCAAAATATGGTTACCCAGTTCAAGGTATCTTCTACTTTTTACTGAACCCACTGCTATGGCTGAAATGTATCTACGCCTTAACGGTGACTCTGTTGGTGGTTTTATGTTCCTTGTTAGGCTTTGGTTTTTTTCTACCCCCACAAGTAGATAGCTTAATACAAGTGGGTTGTCCAATATGGCTAGCATGGGCAGTTGGCATCTTCCTATACTGTTTGGAAAGCTCTGTATTTGTGTTTTTATTCAGCCTTGTTAGTATGCCTATTTTCCAAGACAGCTTATTCGATCACGTACTAATACTCAGAGGGCATAAGCAAGTGTTAGAGAAGGAGCACAGTGGGGCTCTTCAGCGTAGCTTTCGGGCTGGCGTAGGACATATTTTCGCGCAGGTTCTACTTCTCATCTTGAGTATTCCTGTGAATTTGATACCAGTGATTGGTACATACATTTTTTGTTGTCTCAACGGATTTGCGTTGGCTTGGAGTCGCCAGATGCATTATCACCTAGATCTCAAGGGAATGACATTCACTCAGAGCAAGCAATATGCATTTCGATACAAACAACAATTCTATCGGTTTGGAGTAGTCGCCTTCGCTTTGGAAATGACCCCTCTCTTAAACTTCATATTTATATTCACCAATACCATTGGCGCTGCTCTATGGGCCGCTGACGAGTATGCAAAAGCCAATCGGGCTGATCGGCTACCTCAAGCGAACGAAATGGCCATCAACTCCAATCTGGCCTCAAGCACACAGGATCTTGTTTAAATACCACCGAAACCACCTAGCCAATTGCTGGAGTGGCTCAAACCTGTTCCTGTATGGTCCATCAATTCAGGAACATGATTCAATAGATTTCGACATCCGATTTCATGCTGCAATCATATCATATATCATCCAACCACACCACAAAGTATCGCTTGCTCAAGTATCACCTATACCATTTATGTAGAAAAAATAGGCTTGAAAAATGTATACGAACTAAAGAAAGGATTTTGCAAAAAATATTTTGGACTGAAAGATCGAAGGGCGAAGAGATCGAGTATTTGATGGGGATGGTGAGGTAAATCTAACTCGAATTAGGAGACATGGTTTCAAAGCCAGCATATTACAGCGGATGTGTTAAAGTTGCGAATGATCAGTCATAGAACGAAACTACGGACTAATCCTCTTCGTTCAACTTTCCATGAACTCTAAATCTGTAGATGCAGGTGAAATCAGGATGACCATGGTTGCTAAGAACACGCAGCTGGACGTATTTGACTTGACGCTCAGAGATCGCGGAGAATGTTTGAATTGGATGTTCCTTAGGATCAAACTCAAATCGACCAAGCAGGAATCTGTTATATTCCTCCAGATCATCTTCCACACTATCAGTTGGTTCATGGATGAATCCGTAAACTTCGATATTTTTAGGTGCACTACGGAGATCAATTGCAACCTGTTGATCGACATGCTCTATGGTGAAATCAGTAGCATTGATGGTGCGTGAGAGCTGAATGGTAAGCTGTCCCTGGGATCCCGGGAAAGCCCAGCATCTACCGAGATGGGTATCAGGATCCATGGCTATTGCTGGTGGGTTCCCATTCTTACGTGTATTGATTCCAAACACCTGGGCGAGTTTGCCAAGGAAGGATCCAGTCTGAGGCAGATAGCTGGGAGAAGTTAACTTGGTAATGACACGCGCACCAGCGGAATACATGGCGAAGTCAGGCTTGGCGATAGTATCGGCGGTATGCTTGAAGAGTGTACCTTGGATCAGATCCTCAATGAGACCAACTGCCTTGAGATGCTTTTCTCTGCGTTCTTTGCGCTCCAACTCGGTTTTCTCGAGCTCTTCATCCATCTCCCTTTCAACATTAGAAATGTCCACATCTACATGAGCAATTAGATCTTCCCTCAACTGTTCCAAGTGTGGCTCAAGTATTGAAATGAAATCGTTTTTGTGTAAGATAGCACCTTGTTCAATGTGGTACTTCACTTCTTCCTGCAGATCTTGTTGGACCAACCGACTGAGGAGATCCTCATTTTCCTTAAAATAGTTTTCCCAGCGGCTCTTGAAATCATGCTTAGGTATATGCTTCTTTTGATTCTCGATCTCATCATCGACCGAAGTATCAATCTTCTCCTTGAGAATAAGCAGATTGGTAAGCTGCTTGTAGAGCTCTGGGCTCATATAGATGCTACCATCTTCCCTCCGTTGGACGACCAAGTGGGTTGGGAGGACCCTGTCCAAAGTGTCAATGACATACTTCTCAAGACGGCTCCAGTCAGAGGCATGGGAGATCTTCTCGTTCACTCCATCCAGCTGTTGATTAACATCAACAATATTCTGATCTACCTCATCAACATGTTTGGAGATCAAATCTACTTCGCTAACAATGCCCTTGACCTGGCGCTCGATGGCGGATAATTCTTCTTGTCTTGAATTGATAGTATCAGCCAATTTTTGAACCACTTCATCCTGCCCGCTTAAAACTGACAGTTCTTGCTTGAGATCTCTTCTGATCCGATTAAAATCTTGAAGGAACTTCGCTCTAGTTTGTGAAGTGAGACTTTCATGTTTGCTCAAACTCTCACTTTCCTCTATTAGAACTTCGGCGACGATAGCTAGTTTTCTGATCGAATACTCAAGTCCTACAAGTCGATTACGGAATTGCTCGACTGTAATAGGTGTTGGGGTTTGAAGATCTTGAGAAGGCTTGGATGAGAATGGGTTTAACCACGAGAAATCGGGCCACGAAAATTCCGGCATGAGATTTGCCAAAGTCCAAGTAGATAGGTTTAGCTCCGGTAATTTTGGTAATGCGAGATTGGGCAAGTTGATTTTGGGAAATGATGGTCGCTTGATAGTCAGTTTTGGGAATTCGATAGTTGGAAGCTCAAAACTTCCCAATTGGAAGTTAGGCCAGTTGAATTGAGGCAAGTCAAACGTAGGCCAGTGAAATTCTGGGAACTTGACCTTGGGGATTTCAAACGACGGTGGATACACTTTCGATACTAAAGCCTTGAACCACTCAATAGGAATTATCTTCTGAATATCTATCGACGGAAATTCTGGAAGCTCAGGTAGAGGCAAAGAAGGCATGGAGATCGACGGCAGTTGGAACGTTGTGAAGTCGACCTTTGGCCATGAAAACGCGGGCCAACTGAAGGAAGAGGGTGAAAATACTGACCAGTTAACTCTGGGAACCCCGATTTTCTTGGCCTCAACTTCCTCTACAGATGGTGACTTTGGATCGGGTTTGTGGCTATCCACGTACGGTTCAGCTACTTCCGGTGAAACCACTGCATCGGTACTCTTGTCGTCTTCAACAATTTGGTCGGCCTCTTCTTCTGGGTGATTAAACTCGAACGATGGACGGGAAATATCTGTTGGTTGTGGGATCTTTGCCTTGACTCGATCAATAATCTGGTAGCCCTTTTCCCAAGTGTCCTGGGCTTTGTTAACAATTCGATTGCGCGCATCGTAGGCCTTACTGGCAACCTGATCCTGAACATCGCGTGCTTGGCTGTAGATTTTTTCTTTAGCTTCGTCCAGTTTGTTCAATGCGCTATGGGCCCGATTGTAGATTCCCTTCTTGGCTATATTGGCCTGGTTGTATATCTCCTCTCTGGCAATGTTGGCATGGCTATATAGCTCCTCTTTAGCAATATGCGCCCGATTATAAGCTTTATCTACAAGTTGATCACGGGTGTTGCCAACCTGCTGGTATATCTTATCTCGCTTTTGCTCGCCTATACCGGACCATAGGAGGCCTAATAAAAGTATCGTGTAGAATAGTGGTGCGAATGATCCAAGCTTCCGATGAAGAACGCGATGAGCACTAACAGCAGCGTTTATGGCTATAACAAGACCCGAAAGCGCTAATCGAAGAGGGTAACTCCAATCAAATGAAGTGAGAAAGTCTCTGGAAATGCTGTAGCATACTCGGGATCCGGCTTGAAGCCATACGAAAAGCTTCGAGAGAAATTGCCCCAGATACGATACGTAGGTGAAGATCGTATCACCAATCCCGGGACCTAGCTGTATCTCCGTATGATGTTTACTATCATAATCCATATCGTCACCTAAGTCGACGGGAATGTTACTTTTCGGCTTTGGTACAGATTTGTGCTGACCAAAGCTAGCTACTCCCGGCTGCCAGCTTTTGGCATCTACCTCTTTATCACTATCGTCAGATGACTCTGATCCATACTCTACTTCGCCGTCGGAGTTCTTTACCAGATTTACAGCAGCTTTATCACCGGACTCAAGGTGATATCTACCAGCCATCATGTACAACGTATTTGAAGCATCGTCATTAATCTCATCATCTGCTGCTTCTTCTCTATTTGTGTGTGGACTGTCACGATAAATCGTTCTGGTAGGTTGAGAGGTTGAGAATGAGCCTCGAATCCACTGAGGCGTATGAGTAACGATAGAGCTAACCAAGCGCTGACCGATCCCGGGCGTTTTTTTTGGAGTCTTGTGAATGATGGGACTTTTTCGCAAGGGCGATCCTGAGACACCACTTGAGAAAGTGGAGAAAGTTGATTCCACTATCTCCTCATCCTCACTACTGCTTTCCTCGACCATTGGCTTGTATTTTAGTCTGTTAACTTGAGTATGACGCGAAATAAAAGTCTCCCGAGTATGCTTTTTACTTGTCACGGTAGTTCTGGCCATAGCACCAGTATTGGTATATCCAGGAAAACGTTCACGTAACGAATCATTGGAATTCTGAAGTTTAAATGCGGTAGATATATTTACTTCCCCATTCTTTTTCTCATTTTCGCGAAAAGCACGAGACATAGACCGAGTAATACGGCTAGATTGGCCTTCCTCGAAAGAAATATCTGATCGATCGAGTCTAGACGTGTTCATTCAGTAGGGAGAGGCCAGAGCCGAAAGAACGATAGATATGTATATATATGTTGCTGTCAATCGGCGACTTTCAAAACAACCTATAGTACAAAAGGTAAAATGGAAAAACTAGATTAGGGGTTTTCATCTAAATAAAACGCGGAACATATTTGAAATAACCTTTGCTCCGATTAGAATAAATGGTTCAATCAGTGGTCACTATCTCTTGTGTTGGTGTTGATTTGGCGAGTGGAAACCAACAAATATAGTTCGTAACTAATGACACTTCAAGGGAATAACAAGAAAGGTTAGTAAAGAGGCGGCCGGATGGATAATTAGTGAAAGATGTTTCCTGAGAGAAACGATAGATATTGAATGAATGAATCTGGAAAAAAAAAGTGGAAATCGAATATGACGCGAGTGAATAGCATAAATAATCCTGTTTAGATCTAGACGCGAGTACGTATTGACTTTTTGATTTTTAGATCTTTCGATGTTGATAGCCCCAACTCCCATGATCCGATCCCGATTTTTTTCCTTGGTGACACGATTTCCTCGCGCTTTGGCGACTGGAGGGCTACGCGAGCTCATTGGATAAACAAGGGCTAACGATATTAACATCATGACATCAAGAAGGTAATGTATCAAAGCTGAAGAACATCCAGAGGAAGTCACGATTGACGATTTGTAAACCCCCCATGATGCACCAATGGTAAACTACGGAGACACTCATGCATAGGCTGATTCACTTGGTACTGTAGTTTAAAGCCAAGATTTGTGGATAATATACGCATCGTATTAGACAGTGAGTGGAGCAATTCGGCATTGGATACATTCATTTGATTTGGATGGCAAATGGGGAGGAACTTAAATGTATCGAGATTTTATTATATTCTACAAATTTATGCGATTGTTTTGATACATCATACTGGTCTAGTTCTTGTTCAAGAGATTTTGGTCCCACAAGTAAAGTCCAAGGGAGTCACCACCAACTAGATTAAGTTGGGTTAACATATCAGAGATTTTCTTGATGGCTTCGACTTGCTCAGTAAGGAAGTGGCTTTCAAGGAAGTCACATAGCTGAGGGTCACCCTGCTCAGCCGAAATATTATGAACATTAAGTAAGGACTTGTTGACATCTTTTTCCAACTGTAATGTCGCCTCAATTGCATGTTTGGCCGATTGCCATTCAACGTTGGGGGCGGGAATAGGTTGGAAGGTAACACGTCCTCCACGTTGGTTAACGTAGTCAATCAACATTTGAGCATGCTCACGCTCCTCAATAGCACTTTCACGGAAAAACTTGACCAAACCTGGAAGAGCAACATTGTCCCGATCGAAGTAAGCAGCAAGGGATGTATAGGTGTATGAGGCGGTTAGCTCCATATTGATCTGGTTATTGAGGCCCTCTTCCGAGGCAATAGCAAAGTTTTGTTTGGCGAGTGACATTTTCAAAAAATAAAGATGCTGATTTTGTCTTGGGCTCCTCGAGTATTATTTATAATGCGAAATCGCACTATTTGGGGAAAGTTGGTTGGGGTAATGTGCGTTTCTAAAAGGCACAATTAGTGCGACTGGATTGGAATAATACCCTTATCTGACAGCTTGTATCTGTGAGTGTTGTAAAGGATAGAATACGTGGGGTAGATGTTGTAAACTCAGTAAGGCTAAGGATGACACCTATAGCTTGTTTGAATAGATAGCGCAGCACCACATATTGTTTGTTGATTTCATTTGAGGTATACTAGACCATATATGATTCTCGAATCTGACTGTGAATGGCTTTTTGTCTCCAAAGTATAAATGACGTGACCATGAGTGCCGATTGAACTTCGAGCTTTACTCTATTGTACGTATATAAATCTGCCTAGGCCTGTGAAGTCCTTTGAAGGCCCATCTCGACAGCAGACCCATCATTCTTCTTTGGTAAGATGGACGAGGGACTTGGAGTTATATGAATGTACTAATATGTTCTATTTCATCATATCAAGAAAGGAATGAAGAATCTTCGGTTAAATTAATCATCGTATTTTAAATGCAGTAATAAAAAGATACGAACATTTATGTATGTATATATGTATGGCAAAAGCCTATACCTCAATGCAGTTTGTTTAACCTAGCGTCCCTAGTTTAGGGTTTTATTGAGAGGGACAATACCGCCTGCCTAAAATGACCTCATTGTAGGACAGTAGATGCAGTCTATTCCCACTCAACTTCGGTGGTACACATATAGTAGGGGATCAAGGGGATGACTCAATTGTGAGTGGCCAGTATGGCTAGATCCAATTCCACAAAGAATGGATGGATAATCAAGCTGTGATAGACAAAGTCCATTTTATTCAAGAAAGAATTAATAGATACACAGTGCATCATGCACATCATGTAGGCGAAGTATATTATATATGGCGACTATCGTAACAATGTATGTGGTTCCGAGTCTAATCAATTCATGATGGGTTACCGCATATATGTACAAATTGCTGATGTGGTGTACAGGTAGGGACGAGTGCTAAATTTCCTTTTTGCCATTTCTCACTTGGTGCTGAAATATGATTCTAGTGCTTACCAGGCCACGAACAAAAACTGAGTCATGAAAGTTTGTGGCATATTACATATGTCGTAGTCTTGGAAAGGAATGGCTGCTGGAAAGTATCCTATTTGGGAGACTGCAGCAAAAGTCTACTGAATTCAATGTTATCCCTAAAATATGCTTGGAAACAATACAGAACGTACCAATTACATATATCCAAAATGCTGAGAGAGAAGTGTGAAGATCATACAGACAAATGGCAGGATAATGCACCACTTGACTATGAGTCCAGAGCGCAGGATGTTTGTGTACAGAATGGATGGGTTACCATGCCATTGTGTTTGAAGGGGCTTCAATCTGTCTACGAGGTGATTCATACCAAACGGGACTATGGTAAAGGGCGGAGATTCCAAAGAGACAACAGTCACTGGCAAGTGGGCGTATAGCACTGCTTGAATGGTATGAAAGGGTGAAACCACCGATTCACGCTAAATTGCGTAGATGTGATTTGCCCTCGATCCATAGCTGATGAATATACCATGGGCCATATCAGTGATTATTTGAAACGCTGCCAATGCAAGGCTTTACGCATGGCTATTAGCCAATGTCCACGAAAGAAGCTTGAAGTCCTACTTGTCTACAATGTCCATTCACCAGAACCTAATTGGCCGCCGCTAAATTATATATGTCTAAAAAAGAAAATTTCTTATTGAAAGTAGGAAGTAATTTGAAATGAACTTGTTTTTAAGATCTATTAATTAGCGTGTGCTTGATCCGATTGATTCTTTGTTAGCAAACCATAACGGACTCCCGATGCAAAGGAATACAGGATATTTTGTGGAATACGCATGGGCATATGAAACATGAGGGTGTGAAACCACAGTTGACCCAAGCTAAAACATCACCATCCCAGTATAAAACGGTCTGGGTGGCTCCCTATACCTCACGCCCCTCGTGGTGTTAAACATCTCACTTCCTTTTAAAACAAGTTACTTTTGTTAGAGTTGTGTATCGCACAACTTCCCTATAGTATTCCCATTGTATTCCGTACAGTTCTCGCATCAGTGCACTGTAAATCTTCTCATCAAGTTTTGAATTCGAATCGGGCAAAAGGCTGTGATCACTTAGCAGTCATATCCATTTGGTATCTACATTCTAGGTGTGTCCCTACTACAAAGGTAGGCAGTTCCTCGTTACCTGATCCTGTGGTCTAGACGTTAATTCTCATACCAACCCTGGACCCTCGCAGGACACTTACCAATTGGCCAGCATAGATATCCTAACACCCAAAACTATCAAGATCCAGACCGTCTCAATCAATCTACCATTTGAGGTGATTGAAGTTCACCTTGAACAGATTGAGCGTACTGAGAATATATCCCAAGCCATTCGAACCGTCACATTTTTGTTGATTCAGTTTGGCTTGATCTCAAGTCAGCAGTTAGGTCATTAGGTATATTCCGTGCTCATCTCAACTATTGTTGATCTCGTGATCTAATTATCAGACAGCACTATATATATCTAGAAGGCATCTACCAACCGAGCTCGGACGCTTGCAGTCGAAAAGCTTTATTGTACATTCTGGAAAGCACACACACACACACACAAACACTCACTCTCAATCACACAACACACCTGCTTGACATCTGTCGCTAACAGACATGCCGGTCGAATCGATTCTAAGTGAGACCTACCCTCGATTTGACTTTGAGCCCCAACCTATATCACCAACCTGTCCTTCATGGAGCAGCCCCATACTATATTCAAAATGGCACAAGCCTAGCATTGACTGGAGTGGGTACGATCGAATGGTCGAAAAACTGGGTTTGACAGGCGAGGAGGTTGAGGCAACATTCGAATTCTCGGGCTTTATAGCTGATATGGTCAGTAATCTGTGGAGTATGCCGGACATCTACACAGACACACACAGCTCCAGCGTACGCGCTCGTCGCCGGAGAACTGAGATGGTGGAGTTTATTCAGCGGCTATTGATATTTACGGATATCCCGTCTACAGTTGTTTTAATTGGAATGAATTATTTATATCGATTACGAAGCTCCAGCATTTTTGCTGAGAATCCCGCATTTGGATCAGACTACCGTGTACTCGTAGTTGCACTTCTAACAGCTAGCAAGTATGTTGAGGATCAGTCATACAACAATCAAAGTTGGTCTGAAGTTACTGGGTTTGAAATTGACGAGCTAAACTCAATGGAGCGAGAGTTCCTCGAAGAGCTTGACTGGAAACTGTGGATTTCTCCCGAAGATTACGAAGGGTGGCTTGGTGGAATCGATCATTGGCTAGCCAAGGAGGAGTGGGAGAACGAATCGGTTGCCACTACAGAGGGCGACCTCGAAACAGAAACCGAAAGTGAGCTGGAGTCTGAATGTGATGAATGGCCAACCTTAATCGATTGTGATCCTATCGACAATGAATGCCAGAAATTTGCACTATTGACGCTAGATCAAGAGCTACGTATGAACAATCCCGGTGATAGACTACCGTGGGCGTGAGATCATACCAGTTGACAACAGATGACTTGACTACCAATATCCTCAATTCACAGCACTCATTGAATATGGATATATATTCCCGTTTTTCTGAGGATTCATTTATTATAGATTTCATTTTTATTGTAACTTAAAAATATGTACGTTTTGGAATCCTCCGGAGTTTTCTTTTTCATTGTAATCGTTTATTTTTGTTACTTCTGTATATCTTTCATATCCATCATTTTATTTTACAAAAAGCGATATTTCTTCCGATATCTTGTGTAATTGACTATGAATATTAACAAGGATCCCTGCATTTCGATGCACACTAGCACCATTTAGGTGTCTAGGCTCTTCAACTCAGTGACAATGTGCCATTTGCTGTAGGTCGCCTAGCTGTGGCTTGCAGGTCGAGTCTCATTATCTGTATGTACATTCGGCAACATTGATGGTATTTGGAATGTGTAAAGCTGCCGATTCCGGAGCATTTGTATATTATGGTACCGGGACACATTATGTAGGGGCTGTTGTGACTGTATATTCTCATGAGAATCTTTGAGGGCAATACTTCTCTTGCATATCCCAACAAAAATGGCAAAGAAATTGATATTTTTTGAAGAGATTTTGACAAGTAGTCATGTTTCAAATTATTTACGTGGTTGGTGTTACTAGGAGTCCAATCAGTTACCATATTGCTTTGATCACAAAGGTCTCCCATATGTTGTAAATTTGGTTAATACCTCTAAATATTCACCTAACTTGGTCAGTTAGATCATAGTCTACAAATCTTAGAATACTTTCACCAAAACATCAGGTACCCAGAACATTAGAAATCTTGAAGTTCTCCAAACAGCCCCAAACTTTGCACCCATGTTGTTGGAACCTTCCTAAGCATATTCCACTTGTTTGTTTTGCCAAGGCCAGGTAAAAGTATAAATAATACTTTTACATTCAATATATCATTGAGTGAAATCACATAATCTATTTGTTCTAGTAAAGATCCGTAATTGCGCCTAAATATTCACCTAACTTAGTCAATTAGATCGCTACCCACAAATCTTAGAGAACTCTGACCAAACCCCTGGTTGGGATTTACTTTTCAAAATTTCATGTTCTGGGTACCTGATGTTATGATAAAATATCCTAAGTTGTCCAAACAGCCTCAAGCTTTGCACAAGTGTTCTTGGGACCTTCATAAGCATACTCCACGTGCTTGTCTTGCCAAGACTGTGTAGAGGTATAAATACCACATTTGCATTCAATGAATCATTAAGTGAACACCACGTAATCTACTTGTTCTCCCAATCACTTCCAATATCTGTTGTAAAAATTTGGAATTCCACCTAAATATTCACCTAACTTAGTCACTTAGATCATTACCTTCAAATCTCAGAGAATACTGACCAAAATCCTTGTTAGGATTTACTTGGAATATTTTCACCAAAATATCAGGTACCCAGAACATGAAAATTCTCAAAGTTGGTCAAACAGCCCCAAACTTTGTACACATGCTTTTGGGGCCTTCCTGAACCTATTATACATGTTTGTTATGCCAAGACCATATAAAAGTATCAACACTACTTTTACATTCAATAAATCATTAAGTGAAAAATCTAAGTAACTAAGTTAGGTGAGTATTTAGGTGGAATTACAAATTTTTACTACACAATATACCCCACAAGTATAAATAATATACTTGAACTAATTAAAACAACAAGAGAATATCATGAAACTCTTGTTGTTGCCCAAGTTGTTGTATGTCTTGTAGTTACACCTAGACATTCACCTAACTCAGTCACCAGGATCATTGTCTACAGATCTTGAGGAATTCTGCACAATTTCCTTGTTAGGATTCATTTAGAATATTTTCACCAATCATCAGGTACTCAGAACATGAGATATCTCAAAGCTGCTCAAGCAACCCCAAACTTTGCACACATGCTCTTGCGACCTTCTTAAGCATACTCTATGTGTTTTTCTTGCTAAGATCAGGTGAAAGTATAAATACCACCTTTACATTCAATAAATCATCAAATGAAAACCACATAGTCCACCTGTTCCCCATTCACCTCCAGTGTCCCCAAGACTCTTACAACAGAAGCCACATAATTTATTTGTTCTCCCAGTCATTTCCAGTATCTCCAAAGCTCTCACAGCACAAATCACTTGCAATGCTTCTTTCTTATTATCTTCACTTTCCAGACTTGGTAGTTAGATCCATCTAACTTTTTAGCAGAGGGAAAATTTCCAGCAATAATAGTGGTTAGCATTCCAGAGAGGCACTTTGTCTCATGATCTGTTGCATGAGCTTGGGAGATATCAGAAGTGATGTGGAGAACAAGTAGATTTTGTAGGCTTTGCTTTATGATTTAAAATGTAAGTGTAATATAAATACTTTTGGATAGTATTGACAAAAGCTTTTTGAATATGTCTAGGATGGTTCCAAGAGTAAGTGTGTAGAGTTTGGGGCTGTTAGGACAACCTAGCGATATCTGAAGTTTTGGGTACCTGATATTTGTAGTAAGAGTTTTGGGGAAATTAGAAGTGTTTGAGGCAACAAGTGGATTATGTGGTCTTCATTGCACGGTTTATTAAATGTAAAGGTGGTATTTATACTTCTACATGGTCTTAGCAAAAAAACACGTAGAGTATGCTCAGGAAGGTCCCAAGAACACTTGTGCAAAGCTTGAGGCTGTTTGGACAACTTATCAAAATTTTATGTTTTGGGTACCTGATATTTTGGGGAGAATATTCCAAGTAAATCCCGACAAGGGGTTTGGTCAGAGTTCTCTAAGATTTGTAGATAATGATCTAAGTGACTAAGTTAGATGAATATTTAGGTGTAATTCCGAATTTTTACAAAAAGAACAAGTAGACTATGTGGTTTTCACTTAATGATATATTCAATGTAAAAGTAGTACTTTTACTTTTACATGCTTTTGGCGAAGAAAGCTCATATAATTTGTCTATGAAGACATCAAAAACATGTGTGCAGGATTTGGGACTGTTTGGACAACTTTGAGATTTTTTCATGTCCTGGATCCCTGTTCTTTTGGTAAAATATATCAAGTAAATCCCGACGAGCAATTTGCGCAGAATTCTCTAAGATTTTTAGACTATGATCTAACTGACCAAGTTAGGTGAATATTTAGGGGTATTTACCAAATTTTTACAATTATTATCAGTATTATTATGAAATTTACAATGTATACCTTAGAGACTAGTAAACTTTGGAGTCCATAAGTAATTTAGAGTTACCAGAGCGTAGGCTTCTCACATTAACAAATACACAATGGAGGCGACGCTTCTACCTTTCAAAAGTCAATTTTGAAGACCATACTGAAGTAAAGTACTGAAGAGTATATATACAACATGATATTCCAATTAAAATGCAAGTATAGTCACTTTTCAATGGTTTTGAGTAATAAGGAGCTTTGGTTTCAAATGGAGTAGAATACCATTATGCACTGGTATAGAATAGGTAGGAATACAGCAAAAAGGAAGAATGTCCAAATATAAAAAAGCTTACTATCGAGTAATATACGTACAACTTGAAAAAATCCCCATCAATTGAGCACTTCAACAATACTAAGCGATTTGTGATTTTTCCCAAATCTGATTCTGAGAGTTTATTCTCAATGAAAGAATCACATCACAATTCACAACTAATGAATAACCAAGTGCCATGGCTTTCATTCATTTAAATTCGCTTCCAAGGAACAAAAATACTGCAACGAACACCTCAAGGTTTACATATGGATTTTTAAGGCATGTTCTGATGAAAGCCACTATTCTAGATAATAATACAATAGGCTAATCCATGAGAACGTCAGGAGCATTGTAAAGCGGTAATATTGGGGAAGTATACTGGGCAACAAAGATGGTTTATTATTCCCTCAACAGTCTCTCATGCAACAATACCGTACCATAAATCATAACTCGGCAACTAAGAGAGAGCATAGAGAGGTGGATGGAAATTGCCTAATCAAGAGTCATGATAGCATTTAAAGGTTTGGGATTTACTAAAAAGTTGGTATAGCTTTTACGAATAAAATAGTAGTAAGATGATTACTTCATCCTTCAAAGCAGCTTAACTATGCTGGCATGGCTCACTTTTCCATTTTACATTGCATGGAACGAGTTATATTCTCTGCTGCGATTAGGCCTTTATGATTTGTTTAATTACAACGTGTACCAACTGAAATATGCAACTTGAACCTAGTGACGGATACAATTTCTTGGAATACCATGCAATGGCGTTTTGGTTTGGCATTGAGGATGTGCAATGCATATTTAGTGCACAGAACCATTTCCCCAAAAGGTCATAAACGAAAGTGTTTGTTTGTAAATCAATGACCCCGACTCCGCATTTCGTGTTAAACGCAATCTCAAACGTTGGCTTTCCACGTAATCAAGGCCTTGATTTTGCGGGGCCCTTTTTAGAACTTTCCACTGATTCACAGTTGACTGATAACTTTATCAACGGGTAAGATTATAAACGAGAAGTAATTGTGCCAAATACTGACTCGCAATTAATCCCCGCAATGGCAATAATTCTTGCCCATTTTCAGATATCCCCCGCTACTGATTGGATTCTACGGATGTTCGTGAAAAGCAACAATCTTTGTGGATAAAATGGATGGGTAATATCCAGTCAACCAATTTCCAATAATAGTGTGTTTCTTATCTTTACGTAACACTTGCTCAGCCACAATACTAAGATTTCACTGCATCACCACAGTGCCATGGCAATATTCTTTAACCCATGACTTCTACGAAACTGTTCCGGATTTTCCGAAGTCTGAGTAATACAGGAAACTAGGCCTCCTACACTTCAATAGCGCGTGTCTCGAGAAAATACACAAATCTTCGCGCTATAGACTGGGCTAGACAAAAACACGCCTTTTTCTGCAGGATGTATGGGTAAGTTGGCTAGCCATTGCGTTGCTTTGCTGGTTCGAATTATCCAGCACTGATCCTATTATCAATAAATTTGGAATGAATGAGCTATATTAACGATTATACAAATTATATCGGTGACATTCCGCTTATGGTACCCCATCATTCCTTCATGGAAGCGGTGATTTGCATATTCTGTTCTGAAGCTTTACATTCAGGAACTTATTATGCCTCCGTTATCATTAATACCTGCTGGTTTAAGTACCTTTGGAGAATGTGAACTCCTGGTCTGAGTCCAAACACTATTATGGACAAGTGTGCGAATCAAACAATCCCCTATATGGGATTTCGAAGCATTTTCGGGCCTTTTCTCAATTTTGCCTTTTGTTAGTGTACGCAAGATCCTTTGCATTAGTTTATATTTTGACAACCATAATGTGACAGGTTATACTCCCCTTCCTAGAGAAATGGTTGCTATCAGGAGGAACCTTTTCCGGTTTTAGGTCTCAATTCGATTCACACATTTACCCATTTAATTAAGCCTCTTCGGTGTATATTGACAGAAGATACTACATTACACACTACCCCGTTATCGTTGTGATGGCGTAGCCTCCCACAAGAAAGTGGTTATATTAGTTGTCTCTTTGACCCTGGTTTAATAGCTGAAGTGTAAGACATCAAACCAATATGAAATGGGAGCTACCTCAACTCTAAACTGGTACCAATAAACATGATTATATGCATCAGAGGTCGCTGGCTACGCGGACCCGAAATTCAAGAATATTCGCTCAACGAGGCTCGAAATCAAGCCCACGACCTTTTATCATCAAACCTGCAGATAACATGATAATGCATTTATCGAATCAAATGAAAATCAATTGTTGCAAGAACCCTCATTTCTGTTCCAGTTACAGAGTAACTTTCATGCTTAGATCTGTGCTATGTTACACGGGTTATGTATACACAAGGTACTACAACGAGTTCTGGGGTTTGAACTTTCGCGTCCTCCAGGACGCATTGGATTGTAAAGGAAATAAGCCTGGCATCTGCTGATAGCACCAGCACATATCAATAGCGTCCACCACCTCGGGGCCATTAGTTTAAAATAGGGATCATTAAGAATCACTATACTCACGTCGGTATGAACATTCTTTTTGTTGTTAAAAGTAAGGTTTCGTCTCCTGATGCCAAATATGGTATCAATTTAAAGACCGTTCGAGTAAAATTCCATAAATTGCCTTATAAACATATAGTATTGAAAATCAATAAGAACAAATCTTGATTACTGGCTAATAGTATCTGTGAAAGTATCGAGTTCTATGGAGAATCAGAGCCCTGAGATTCTATAGGCACTATTGCCTATCCCACACAGATATTACTTCGGATTGCGTACAGTACATTCCAATGGATTTCTATTGGCTTATCCGGTTCGCGACTCCACAATGATTTACTTCTAGAAATGGACTCAGGAAGAATCAATACGAGTAAGCGAGCTACCAAATACGTTCACTATGATTGGTGTATAGCACCAAAACGATGGTCCATTTCGGCCTGGAAAGCTTAAGGGATTTTCTAAAGCAAACAACTCGTCAAGCCGCCATGGCTCTATTGTAATGCTCTCTTCCATAAATATCGAGCGTTGAAACCATAATTCGAATAAAACCTTGTCCTTATTTCCATTTCCATTTCAGTTAATCCTCTACCTTTCAAAGCATTCTGAGTGGCATCCCTCATCCTTAACTTTCATAGCATCGTATATCACTTGTGTGTATTGCCATAGTATTTTTCAGAATGAGTCTAAAGGCAGCACCATCACAAAACCCTCAGACATCTCTTCAAAAAGTTAGCAGTGCCTCAATGTTTGAAACATTTCATCAGACTCCCCATGGGGAGTTTAGGACATCCTTCTATAACCCTTACGAGGTTAAACATCGCAAAAGAACTACGCGAACGCAATTTTCCATTTTAGAGAGCGCTTTCCAAGAAAACCCAAAGCCCAACAGCTCCATTAGAAAAGAGCTAGCTCAAAAACTCAATATGACTCCACGCGGAGTTCAAGTCTGGTTTCAGAATAGAAGAGCGAAGGCGAAGAGTCGGCAGCTTTCCACGCAAGGCCGAAGCTCAGAGTCCAGTGGTGACAGTCAAGATGGCCTGATTTTTAGTATCAACTCTACGGATTCAAACAACTTTGCGCAAAGCCAACAACTACTTTTTGAATCCTCTGCACCTCTCCAAACGGATCTGCCCTCTAATTCCTCTGGCGGAGACTCTCAAGCAGCTTCCAAGCATAAATTCTTACCGGGACACTCAGCCTCCGCTCAAAGACCAAAAACAAAACGTGCCACCTCCTTGAAGCTCAATCATGACCATGGTATGGAGAACCTAGGCATGGACTATCAACAGGCTCGCGCCTTAAAACGGAATTATTCGTTTGACATACCATCCATACAAATAACATCCGACCCTAAGTCTGCCTCCACCTCGGCTTTCCTGTATCGCGACATATCGCAAAACTTTATGACCGTCACCAGCCCTGTTGATGAGCTGAACGGGCTTCACTCGTATACACCTTTCTGCTCAGTTGCTGATACTGCCTCAAGCGAGCAACTAAGTACAACCGACGGGAATTTCCAACAGTTGCTTCTCCAAAACACTCTTACTCCGCCTCTGACCAACCCTCGGCGCAACTCCTACCCTCCCGAAACGTTTGAAAGTATCGGCTTCAGTGCACCAAATCCCCACTTAAGCACAATAGCCGAGAATGATAATCTTTTCATGGACGAGCGAGGAAATTCGGCGGTTACATTCGGTGTGGATCTTAAATTCCAAGCGGACAATTTTCCCCATCTCATGGAAACACCTGTCTCAGCCACAACAGCCAGTATTCCACACTCTTTGCCTCTTATTCCAGACAGTTCTGAAGCAACCTTGATGGTTGATCCAGCTCCAAGTAAGATTCAAAAGCCTAGTCGCTTGAATGGTCGTACGCATTCGGAACCCATCATTCATACGCCATTTACCTCAGATCTGACAAGCCAGCTCGACATGCAAATGGACAGCGAATTCAATATTCACGCGAATGACTTTGCAGGTACCCAGGCAACCAATCATGCTTTGTACCACAATATCGATTTGGCCAATGGCTGTTTGGATGGACCTTTATCGATCGCCACCGAATCAATTAAAGCAAGAGGGAAAAATCCACCCAAAAACTCGAAGCTATCGGAAAGGCTGAATTTTTTCAATTTTGACATGAATCATACCGCCTCATCTCGAAATTCTCCGACACCAACCGCCACCCGGAGTATGGCAGATAGCTGTCTTGATACTCTTCAGAACCCTCTTTATTTCCCAAGCGCCCAGGAGTATACCACCTAGAGTGTCCCCCATCAGCCTATTCGGAGCTTTGTAATATTGTCGATGTAGCCAGGTCACTGCTTGCGGTGTCGTTTCGTTATATGTTGTATTAATAATTCTACATCTTTTCTGAATTGACCTATAGCAAATATGATGAGTTTTATTGGGCGCATTCTCCATTCCTTCTTGCCCTTGTTATTGTAATTATGTTGACAACCTTTAATGTGAAATAAGGAAATCTTGAATAAATGGTTCTCATGTAAGCCTTTGCCTCTGCTTCCAGCCTACCGCCCCTGGCTAAACAGCAATCCCACCTGTCACCTGAGTCGCAGTGTTCATCCATAGATACCATATTTGCCAAGATACAAACGTGGTTAGTTCGAATCAAAGCCCATGTGTCATTCTAGACCAAGGGCACTATTGGTAGTGGCTCTGCGTAGTGATCAGCCAGACCGTTCTCAGGGAGTAGCCGTAACGTCGTCCATCCTGGGAAGATCAATGCCAATGGACAAACAGGTTCGCAATTGCCAAGGTGGCCTTAGGATAATCCCCACGCGATCCTATTCCCAAAACTCAGAGTGACCCAATCGAAGCTAACCTCTCAGGAATATCAGTTTGCGATCTACACAATGGTCAACAGCATTGGCATCATGTGATAGATTGTTTGGTTGCTTATCCAACGATGATGCACTTATCTCGTGACATTAGATCAGGTCTAGAAAGTGGGCGATTATGTAATGTTGCGCGCCAGTCACCATTTTCTCAGAAATACCTTCTGTTACACCAACTATATCGTGCAAGATATCTACTCAACCTGTAGCCAAGCAAATTGACCACCCAATCTATCATGACTGTTACCAGAAGCAGCAACGCCTAGAGCCCATCATCGAGAGAATTTTGAAGTATCTTTCGGGAAATACAACCTAGATTTAACGAGCGCCTGAAAGAGCCAGAAAGGCACATACATTAACAATCGGCCAGGCCAATACCTGTGAGTAGAAAGTCTTGAATGTGATACGACGCAATCTCCCATGACAAGATTACGAGGTAGAGCCACCAAAGGGTCGGCAGGCGCCAGTGACTACACACTTTGCATACACATAACAGCAATACCCTATGAACTAGTTACAGGCACAAGCACGCCTCTCGAGCCTTTTTTAGATTAGTAGGAAAACCAATTTAAAAACTGGGGACACACACCCATAGTTGGAAGGCATATTCTATGAACCCAAGACCCCATAGTATTCTACTATATAGATGACATCTGGCGATAAAAATTCCCCTGAAAACACGAAATCGTAACAAAAATCCCATCTGAATGAAGCAAAAGCCGTAGTTTTGTAGATAGATGCTGGTCTGCCTCCCTACTGGGGCTGGCACGCGATCTGGTACTACAGATATTGGGCCAACAGATACCAAGGTCTAAAAGGTCCACATCCTTGCTCTGCACTGCATATGGTCAGATATCATGATAAGTAGTGCCTCGTCATTCATTGGGTTTGAGGTTGCCACTTGTCGGAGAAGAAACTCACAAGAGCTTCGCCTTAATCGTGTCGTCTGGAGCGTATCCCTAATTAATTAATACAAATCAATATACTGTGTTTAATGAGGAATAGAAGCCATTTTGATTGTTTGTGTTACTGATAGCATGCACTACTCGAATTTCTGGAGACGATCATTGAAGATCCTAGTGGCTAGACAATTCTTTCTACCTCACAATCTCTGTTGCTGCTGGTTAGCATATCAGGAATAGCAAACATCCCCTCTACCCACCTGTGCTTCATGATCTTGTGATACCAGGCAAGGGGTTACCATTGAAGCATTCGCTGGCTCGATAAAGCAAAGCATCTTTGCATCATTTTGAACCGTTCCCAACGATGGTCATTTCATGAGCATATAGGTCATCCAAAACCCGTCAACCAATCGTGTAGTACATATAACGCTGATTTTATTATTAATTGCGATGAATAGACGAATGCACTCGAGAGATTCGCAGTAACCAAAAATTCGGTTAACGGTAAGACTTTTGGTATCTGGCACGAGCACCTGGACCTCCGAACTTCTTGGGTTCGCAACGTCTAGGATCAGCGACGAGCAAGGTTCTGTCGTAGGCAACGAGCTTCTCCTTGATTTCCTTCTTGGAGGCTTCGTCGACGAACTTTTGATAGAAGGCGACGATGGCCTTGGCGATGGCTTGACGGATAGCATAGATTTGAGAGGTATGACCACCACCACGGACACGCACTCTAATATCAACATCAGCGAACTTATCCTCGCCGAGGATAAGGATGGGCTCGTAGACCTTGAATTTGAGGATTTCGGGCTCAACAAGCTCAATGGGAGAACCGTTGATACGGATCATACCCTTTCCACGCTTGCAGAAAGCAACGGCGGTAGCGGTTTTCTATCAGCCAAAATCAAAGGGTTTGGTGGTCAGTCTCTCGTTAACCATCAACAACGCTTTGGGGCGTCGAGAGGATATAGACAAACAAAATACCTTACGACCGAAAGTTTGGACAGCCTCCATGGTTTAAACTATGTCGTTTGAGATGAATTAGTTCTGTATTCCTCAACGGATGGATTCTTAAGCTGTATGGATAAATTACCTTATCGAATAGTAAATGAACAGAGTTCAGAAGAGGGAGACCTCAATCCCACGGAATGGGTACTTTTCACTTCGCAATTTCACCTATCAGAAACGACTTCAAATCACATGCTGGCAATTTCTGATGATTCGATTAATCATGATCAGTATCGCCAAGAGAATGAGTATGCCTTCATCAGATAGATCTTCATTATACTTGATTATTTCCAGAGCGATGTAATTTACACGAGTATTTTACCACACAAAAGGGGTTTGATCGGAAGTTACATGTAAAAGCAAGATTATTATTTCATAACTTTACAAACGGGATAAGGGCCTGAGGAGCGTCATTCCAAGGACTCGAGAGTAAGAAAGCTGAAGCAAGCGCAAAGCGGAGTACCCGAAAGCAGATGTTGGGTTTTCTGTATCAGTGTGGAGTTGCTCAAAAAGTATTACTAGATTACTTGATCATAGAGTAGAAGTAATGATATTACTAGTAATTCAAATGAGTAAAATCCATAATTTTTCCCACAGTAAAAGTTGACAATTGTGAGGTGATTTGGTGAAACATAGAAGTCGGAGTATATTCACTTCTTGGTTTAGTTGCAAAAACCAAATAGCACGGAGAGACGCGTAGAGATATGGGGGCCTCACAAACCACTTCAATACCGCCAACTTCTCAGCCTTGACTACTCAGTCAATCTAATTTTATGCAAGATACTGGTCAAGTCTGAAATCATCATAATCTGGAATAATGCATTTTGAATATTGCCATTATTTAGCTGGATGCTAGCATTATTTGTGCATTCTGATTTGCTACTTGCAAAGTTTTTTTGAATGCCAAGTATTGATTAAAACGTAGTTCTTAAGATACTTATCAATTCTTTGGAAGAGTAGATTCAGGAAACTATCAAAAACCTTAAATATAACAAAATAGCCCAGCAGCTTATTATCGCTATTCTTCTGCGCACAGATGCTCCTTAAGTACAAATGCTGTACTCAGTAAGTTGAAGACAACCATGCACTTTTTAAGCTCTATGTATGAGCTGGCTAATGCCAAGCTTGGTATGAAGGCTACTCTGGCCCAAGCCCATCTGGGAAATATGAATATTTGTCCACAAGGTGGCCGGAACAAACTTGTAGCTGACTAGGTTTTATGCTGGTATTTAAAGGCAACGAATCTATGTATACAAAGCGTTGGATGCTTTTAATGATTTGATATTTGCTCTCATGGTACACATAGCTTTGAAATTGTAGATCTCTACCTTTTAAAATCATCAAGTACATTTCATTTGGTTGATACGCACCGGAGGAACTGTAGAAGTGGGCTTGAAGTATAAAGATGGCACGATGTATCTAGTAAAACAAAGAGTTTGACTTTTGTGAGAGTTTAATAGTACAACTAAATGTTACCTGTCAGTATTTCTACAATTCTGAAATCCAATTTCCTTTCTAGAAGCTTAATAGTATACCCTAAGAAAAAAAAATTGACAAAAGGCCAGCAAAATACCATCACAGTATCAGCTGAATTCCAAGTTTCTCAAAATTGACAACTCTCAAAATCTCTGTTCTGAGCTGATGGGCAGGCAAGTAAACAAGTTGTCCAGGAGGAGACTAGGCAAACTAGCATCCATACCAAATTTAGTAATTAGCTGCTCATTACTTCCATCAAAAACTGCATTTGAAATTTTGAACCCAAAACACCAGCTGAATACCAGCAAAATACCATCAGAATACCAGCAGAATACCAGCTAAAAATTAGATGAATTCCAAGTTTGAGATTTTTCATAGGGATATAGAATCAAGGTATACCTTGCAACATGAAGTGTTGACAGGCTCCACTAATTCGACTATAACGTAGTCCTTGATCTTAAGATGCTACTACTACTTGCAATCATCATGCTGAATTTGCACCTAATCCTTATACATCCGACACTGCTAATCAGTGAATGCTTTGTCCTTCGTAGTAGATCAAAATTCTTGCTAAAGCATCGGAACTTTTCGGATGAAATGGTACGAGACTATAAGCATCCATGATAAAACCCATATATCCCAATGGCAACTCTAAAAATCCATGATGGCACTATATCACAACATCAGGTTCAAAATATGATTCGCTAGGTTATTGCTCTGTGTGCCAAATGGGTGGCATTTGGGCAAAGTCAGGTGATCCTTCAACATGAGAAATACGTTGAGCCTCGCGGATGAATTGGAAAATCCTTCTTACATAAACATAGACCCACTTCTGAGTGCCATTGTTGTTCTATAATTTGGGGGCTACCATGGCCCTTCTATATTTGTATTTCAAGGAAGGACAGAAATGATTTGTAATATTCATCGAAGATTCCACCAGAAATTCTCGAGAAGATCTTGTGAGATTCCGCTCTATTACCAGCGCCAACAATGCCCGGAAATCAAAAATTGCACGACCAGATTGAGCATACTCCATCACGCCAGTTTGCCAAAATAATCCCACCAAGTGGATATTTTTGGGCAAGTGTAATTAATTTCAAGAAACAAGTCATGCAAGATCTGATCACAGATGATAGCGGCCAAAGGGTACAGGAGAGTTGTGGATCTATGTATCAACTCAATCCGTAGTTTCCACGTGCAATATCCCCTAATTTTGTTTCAAAAATTACGATTCCTCATCCCTATGTAATAACTGACTCCCAACACGAGTTCTTGTTATCTAAAGGAGAGTACCAAGTGAGATGCAAGAAGTGGAGGTGCCGCCCAGAGACATTTTCCAGCACTATATCTACGTTGACCAGAGAGGGAAAAACCTTCTATGGTATTTCTCAACAAAAAAGAAAAACATCTCCTTTGGTCTGTATTATAGAAAGGAAACCGTCGCCTCGTCTTCGGACCTCTTCGTTGCTTCTACAGGAAGTCTAACTGTGCCGACCACCAGAAATGCTAGCGTCCCTGGCGGCAGTTTTACATCCATTCCTAACTCACTCAATGCCGATAGCGGTGAATATGAGCTTGGTGATGATGACACCTCAATATGCAGTCTCCAAGATTCAAATAATCCTATTCCGAAATCCATCCGAAAGGCTTCTTCAATTTTCCTTACCTCAAAAGATCCTAATCTTATTGAAATAATCCCCGTGGGGCACTACGAATCTTCAAAAACAACCATCAAAGGTTCACACCTAGTCCAAGAACCCGGAACCTACGTCTTGTGTTTTGGTAAATTTTTCTGAGAACACTACAACCATTGTTTTGGAGTTGACTTGTTGTTCAATGTTAGATAATTCCTTCTCTCGAAATACTTCAAAGAAGCTAACATTCTTTGTGGGACTCAAAGATGGTGATTGCCTAAATTCCTATCTCCTGCCCAGGCACGTAATAATAACCTCCACTTTCTTTAAGGCCCGGATGAAAAGAAAAACGAGCCGGAGATTAGCGGCTGGTTGTTGAAGAAGAAACGCAAGAAAATGCAAGGTTGGTATTTGAATAGCTGTTCAGAATTTAAGCATTTTCACGCTAACATACGATGCTTATGGTGCAATTGAAGGTTGGGCAAAGCGATGGGTACAGATCGATAAAGGTGTATTATCTTATTTCAAGAGCCCGCAGAGTTTCTGCCGAGGATCAATTCAAATTCCGCTTTCCGTCATATATGTTGTCCCAGGACATAGAGCCATCAACATCGATAGCGGATCTTGTTTATATAGCCTTAGGGCTTTAAATGCCGAAGACTTCGAGCAGTGGATGGATGTTATAAAAAAATACTCGAAGCAACCAGATGATGACGCTATAGGTGAAGGCTTGAACCACGATACCTCGGGGTTGATCAAACCCAAATCACCGAACACAGAAGACTTGCGTATTGCTACTCTTCGCCAGGAAGCCTCTAACGCTTTGGAGCCCTCACTTCCTTTTATTAAAGCAAAGGAGGAATGCTCCACTCTGATCACTCAGTTACACGAGGCCAAGGCACTCACTACCTTGATTCAACAGTATCTCCAACAAACTTCATTGCCCGACTCAAAACCGAGCAACGTCTTGAAGAATGGCCATTCTGGTATAGATGGAACAAGACAACCCCATAGTTTTTATACTGATATGTCTATATTACAGGCACCAATGCAAGCGATGTCAACTCAGTCGCTCCGAATCCGTTGATTTTGGCTGAGAAGCTGGAGCATTGTCTCTTGACTATAGAAAAGGCCGGTGTGAATATTGGCAATATATTGTCTGATGAATCAGACAAGAACGTCACGCTGAAAAGCACCATCTCTTATCTTGAGCGTGAGAATGATGATCTCAAAGGCAACATTTCCACAGAAGATGATTCACACAGCTTCTCCACCAAGCGAAATAGCCGCCCAGTGTCTATTGCTTCATCCATTGGAACAGGTGAAGATGAGTTCTTTGATGCCCCTGAAATAATTATATCCGAGGATACATCTGGAGATGACGATCAAATTGGTACTGAGGACTCCTCCCAACTCGATGAAGATGAAGACGACGATGACAGCTTCATTGAATCATGTGAGCTAAAGGGTGGATGTAACGAAGACGGAGTGGAGCTGCATGCTCTCAAGGACTCTGCCCAGACTATCTATCGACGCACAGTCCTCCCATCCCCGATATGCGGACCGGACGTGAGTATTATGTCGATTCTCCGGAAAAATGTTGGAAAAGATTTGTCATCTGTGGCCATGCCCATTGCCCTCAACGAGCCCTTGAATTTGCTGCAGCGACTGTGCGAAGAGCTCGAGTACAGCGAGCTATTGGACAAGGCCTCTGAGATGGACAATTCTATCGATCGCCTGGCCTATATCGCTGCATTCGCCTTATCTGCCTATGCGTCAACTCAATCCCGAACTGGCAGAAAACCGTTTAATCCTCTCTTGGGTGAGACTTACGAATGCGTTAGACCAGACAAAGGATTCAGGTTTATCTCTGAAAAGGTCTCTCATCACCCACCAGTCATGGCTTGCTATGCTGAGTCGGTAAACTTCAAATTCTGGCAAGATTCTAAAATCAATAGCAAGTTTTGGGGGAAATCCATGGAGATGGTTCCGTTTGGAGTTGTCCATGTTGAGTTAACGAAGCACAATGAGGAATACACGTACTCAAAGCCCTCCACCTGGGTGCGTAACATGCTTGCGGGGACTCGCTATTTGGAGCACTCGGGAGACGTTCGTATAACCAATCAATCTACTAAAGAATATTGCATTTTGACCTTTAAGGAGGGTGGGTTTTTCAAATCTTCCAACAATGAAGTTCGTGCTGTTCTTCATGATGCTGGGGGGAATCCAGTTAGAACACTCACTGGGCAATGGCATCATGCCCTCTGGCATGACCTTGGGCAAGATAAACTCGAAATGATCTGGCGCGCTCACCCACCCCTTCCCAATGCTTCTGACATGTACGGATTCACTCAGTTTGCAATAGAGTTGAACGAGATCACTCCCGACATAGCTTCCAAGCTTCCTCAGACTGATACTCGCCTGCGCCCCGACCAGCAACTCTTTGAACACGGCAAAGTGGATGAGGCTGATGAAGAGAAACTCCGTGTAGAACAATTACAACGTGACCGTAGAAAACAGCTCGATTCTCTTGGCGAAGCCTGGACACCACAGTGGTTTGAAAAGAAAAGCGATCCATATTCGCCAGAGCAGGAATCTTGGTTATATACAGGTGGGTACTGGGAGGCAAGAGCACAAGGTCCACCTCCATCAAAAGTGCAGCTTTGGTGAGGTTTCTGCTTTCCGTAACCAATAATCCCTAGGATTGCATACAATAACATCAATTACAAACTATGCTCAATTCAAACTCCTCTATTATATTATGCTACTCCCAAATACTGTAGATAACATCCACACTGATCTTCATGCGATTTACGAACTACCGCTATTAATGGAACATATTCCACTTTATGATATCCACAATGCCATATCCTTGTATCTACGATTACTTCTCAATATATGCCCAACTTCTATCAGTCAAGTCAGAAAGTTGGAAATGATGGATTCCTTTATTTGAAATGCGAAAAAGACGAAGTGAAATGTTGAGGATAATCGTAGTAGAAAAGAATGCTTAGGCCTTTTATCTTGCGTTTTAAAACAAAAGTGGCCTACAAGCATCGGATAGTCTTGTTTGACCAAAGGTGGTGCTGTAGATGCGGTTAAACTAAGCACTCTTCTCATTCTTCTTGAAAAATTCTTCGCGATATTGCTTGACATCCTCTTCAGACTTTCCAAAATAAATTCCCTTCAAAGTACCACCGGTATAATCATACAAGCCCATGAATACACCAAGGCCAACGGTAGCGCCAACCATAACAGGGAAAGAACGAGCTGGAAAATTCCGGTGTCGGTGAGGGGCGAGGAAAATCTATAAAGCTGCCAAAAAGCACTAACCTTGAAGACCAGCCAAGATGCCAACAGTACATCCGGCAATTCCGCTATTGATGTAATCTTTCTTCTCTCTAATGCTTTCGGACAAACATTCAGTAGCGGAGAACACACCACCGACAACGGCTTCAGGACGGGAGGAAATCAGGATCGATTAGATACACATCAAAGATGAAAAAGACCAATCTCTTAAAGAAGGCCGAGCCATATTGACTTACCGAGGTAGGGGATAACTCGGCCGGTTCTGGTGAAGACACCAGCGGCACCAGCAGAATGAGATTGGAAAGAGTTTTGGACAGCAGAGGCCAGAAGGCCAAGGGTACCACCGAACAAAGCGGATTCGACGGCTTTAGCGGTGCAATCTTTCTCGTTGGTCATGTTTATACCGTTTACAAAGGAGTGGGGCAATAGTTGAAGTCAAAAGTATTAATACCAAGTTCTCGCAAAGATTCTCAGTCGACTCAAAAAAGTCCAGAATACCACAAAATGAGGGGAGGGGGGGTATGAAATGATTTGATTTTTTCCAACATGTTGGGGAAGATATTATTACTAGGCAGTAATGATCGGCCTCATGGATATCCCCATTTTTTATTCTGGCCAGATTCCCCACATAATTCTTCACCAGGCGAGGGTTGATTCTATTACCCTTCCTGGCCCCACATCTCTACATGTTGGACTTGACTTGATCGAGCTCGGGACCCCACGTCGATTTCTCTAAACACCATTGATCAATTCGGGACATTTAACCAAGTACTAATCAGTTACGGTGACTAAACGAAATGCTGCATAAATCACAGTCACTAGCCAGGTCGGTAAAATCAGGAATTGGCGAGCACAACTGTTTCTTCCGTCACAGCCCAAGCAAGATCTCCAGGTGAACCAGGCTTGGACATAGGTTTCCGCCGCCCATCTGAATCGCATTTTCATAAATTGCTGACTCTAAATCCCGCCTTTGGTTGTACTTATTTAAAGCATTATGTCATGCGGAAGGTGAAATCACCATGAGAGCTTCGGGAGAATTACGTATCTGTGGGTTTTAAAATACACACAGATGATCCTGATCTGGTCGAGTACTTGGGCTGAATAAGTAAAATTATGTACTAAGCAGCCACGCAAATGAGCGACACGGATTGACGACGCCAACTGATTCGACAAGACAGCGACGAGGCAAGTGGATGGCTCGAAGCGGGCCATTGCGCATTTGAATTCAACATTAGCGTATCGTCTCATCGAATCAGTTGGCGTACCCATTCCCCAATTACGTTTTTTGTCGGATGCACTCCTGGTAACCCGCTACGTATGCGCTCCATTGAAAACCCAAATCCCTTCAATGTCCGATCATTTTGGCCTCCTTGATGGAGATTTGGCCTGGTTGAAACGAACAATTCCAGCTGAGTTTTGTATCGCGTTTGCCGCAAAGCTTCATGTTTAAACCCGATTACCTTATATGGTAATCGATTTCAATTTTTAATCAATCAGCATAATCTATTGGCTTGGTTGTGTGTAATATAAAGTTCAGTCATCAATGCCTGGATTGGATAAGAGCAGTATATAGAGTAGTCGCTATTTGCCCTTTAGTCTAAAGATCCCTCGACCTTTTTCTCCATGCGGGACTCGTTTGGTTTCATCTAATCACTCCATCTTAAAGGTATCAAGCGGTGATTTGATACCTCGTAACAAGAAAACCAAGTTAATACCAAAATGTACAGGTGTTTTCGCCATTTTCTACTTCTCCCAGATATTAAACTGCCCGCTCTCACTTTCTGAACAGGAATATAATGCCAGCTGAGAGCACTACAAGTAGAAGAGCACAACTAAAATCAAATGCCGTGGCAGCCAACGACAAAAGCTTTCAGAAGCCGCCAACCCTAGAGCAGACCTTACGGAATAAAGCTACCTCTCCTTTCACACTGGCCGAGTTCTATCATTATTTAAAGAATCGCAATCTCGGTGAAGAGCAGTACTTAACTTTCTGGCTTGAAGCTGAGCGCCATGAGGAGATCTGGCGAGTGTTTCTAAAGCAAATCAGGACAAGTAATATGACTCCGAAGCCCACAACGCGAGATATCCCTCTCGCACACCATGCAACTCAAAAGACAAACCCGAATCTGGTTCACAGGTCACCCTCCACTCATATCGCATCTGCCTCGGGAACAGCCCCCAAGCCTGATACTGCTCTTGATGGCGATGCAATTGAGGTGGTAGCCGAAAAGAATACCCTGAATCTCCATAAACTAAGGGAGAACGTACAAAGAATATGTCTCGAATATGTCCCAGAGGATCCTGAAAAAGCACCGATCGTTTTGCCTGAAGAAGAGCGTCAGCGCCTAATCACCGCCAATTCGCAGTTTGGCCATTTCGATGAGCATATACTCGATAATGCCAAAATATATGTATTTGACGTCCTAAACTTCTACTATTATCCAAATTATCTGGATCACCTTACGGATCATAATATCACTGGCAAACACTCCATATTTCGGCTGATCTTAGCATTCCTCATGCTTGCTTTAGGGTTTTCCATTGCCTTGACATTGATTTTCATCGATTACCGTCCACGCTGGTGGCGCATTTGGGCGTTCCCACCCTTGGCCATAGGCTGGACGAACCTGGTTATTGGCTTAGATAGGTTCTGTCCTATATTTGGCCTCTATGAATATACGTAAGTATTCTTTCAACTCATGTGCAAACCAAGAGCCATTAATGACCGAGTCTTTTCATTCCGAAGAAACACGGGTTGGTTCCATCTCCAAAAATTAGACACTCCCTATGTTCGAATGGTTCATCGTCGAAAATCTTTTGTAATACTAGGAGCGACTCTGCTGATTTCAATTCTGTCAACGATCATATTCTGCGCTGTACCCGGGTATCATCTGTAACTGGTGTGTAAGGCTTGGTATATGAACATGTATATATGTATATTGAAATGCAACCAAAGCTCACCTGTAAATGCTGCGTTGCTAATTGTAATAATAAACTGGACGCCAAGCAAATAACGATCGGAGTCATGCCCGGCTCTTGGGGGGCTTGCACCAACCTGTTTGTGGATGATCGACAAATGGTGCCAGTGGGCCAGTATCAACTTCGGCATTGAAATCAATATCACCAAGAGATGCCTGAGGCCTCATCTGGGCGTCATGGACGTCGAGACTAATTATTTTTACGTGAATAGGGCAAGTTGGCACTCTTGGCTTGGGTGCCAATTAATTAAGGACAGGTAATAAGCCAGATATGGCAAAATAGTAACCTATCGGTGATGTGCCCTAGGCGTTTGCAAGTCATATCCATGAATTACACCATTAAATATAACCAAGCTATCCTCAATATTGTATAATTTATTTCAGTACGTGGCCCGATTGGACAGCGTTTGTTTTGACTTCTGAACAGAGTATACCAATCAGTACCCTTCAATCTATCCATGCCTTGATCAATATACCAGCAGGCTATTTTTGGCGATGGACTTGGGATGATGGCCTACAGGCTCGCGCGGTTATTGCGGAGAGTTGTGTGTGCAAAAATATAGACCAAGCCCTGCTGGCTGGTAATGACAGCTCATCTTCGACTATACCGAGTGACTACACGGGACATTTACGACGCGTTCCTTGCGCGCGAAGATGTTTGCATATCCATCTTTGACGTGTGCAGGTGAAACGTAGTCGTGTATCTTTGTGCTTGAGGTTGGTGCCCAGTAACACCTTGCCAGGAAAATGGCCGTATAATCCAAATCAGTTTCATCTAATTGGATGAAAATTTATCATTTCCATACTCCAGGATGAGGTCATAGTGACTTTTCAACATAAACCAGATGATTTGAGCATACCTGTTAGTAAATGATTTATGAGCAAATATAGCGTCCCGTATAAATCGCCCTAGTTTGGGGCTTGGAAGGTTACAATGATTTCATTTGTGTACCCTTCCAAACTTATGGCTATTCTTCCTCGCAGGGCGTATAACTACCCCTTTCTTGGCAACCTATTCATCAATTCTATACTTCTCTCCGTTTTTCACGTTCCTCTACTATCAGCCTCAACATGTCTTCACAAACCCCCCCGCTTTATATGCTAATGCATAAAGGTGCCCGAAAGCCCAAGAAGAACTTGGGCGTTCTAGATATCAAGCCATGTCAGGGGCGAGGGCTACGAGTTGTCCAGAAGATCGGTAAACAGGATCCCTACATTCAAGTCGAGCACGGCGTACGGAGTCAGCGTACCAAGGCTGATAAAAATGGTGGGCAGAAACCCCGCTGGGAAGACAGTTTCAAGTTCGACATATTTGAAGGAGACACCGTAGTTAGGGTTCAATGTTTGGACCAAAATTTAAGGGATAGTTCCTTGATTGGTCATCGGACCATTGATTTTAGTCCTGTATTGAAGAGTCACCAGTGGGATGGTAAGTGCTTTATAAATGGTTTAGGATCAAGTACGATTCGCTTAATATTCCCGATAGGCTGGTTTGGCTTGACTTCACAGGGAATGCCAGCAGGAGAGGTTTACCTGGAGTTTACATACTACCCTGCGGTAAGTTCTAGGTCCGAGCTCTATCAAGATGTATGTAAATATTAACACGTTGGTTTTAGCCTGATATTCCTAAGCCTGCTCACCCACCGAAGCCAGCCGTTCACAGAATCACGCTAACTCCAGCCGAGATTCTCAGCCAAATGAAGGAATCTGAAGACGCTCTCCCACCCATAAGCCAGCAGCCAAAGGTTGCTGAGGCTGTCAAAGATATGGAAGTATCCAAGAACACATTGAATAGCCCCAAGTCGGTGCCTGATATGGAGAAGCTTCGTTGTGAACTTGACGACATGAAACTAGATAGAAGTAGGTCTCCCAACGCAAGTATTGACAACCATGCCCCAGCACAAGATCCTTCGGACAAAAGCCCAGCCGTCAATCCACAGAAGCATACTAATTTCTCCCGCACCATCGAAAATGTTCACAAATATATTCATCGCCACTCTGAGCCTATCGTTTACCCAGATGGCCGTATGTATCCTTACCTTGGAGGTGAATCATCTGAGAATCTAGTGAGCCCATATCCGATGTCGCCAACCGCACAAACTCCTCGACTCAATGACATTGCTACTGCTGGCAGGTCCCCTTTGCTTGGAGGGATTCATGGCTCACCTCAATCTACAGTAGATCGGCGTAGATCCAAATTAATTGGACCTAGGAGAGCAAACTCGATGCCTCAACAGGTACCTCTGCCATTGCAATGCTTCAGGGAGTGTCGTATGTAACCTCTCGAAAATTTGTAGGACTCACCGGATCTCTCAAGAATGTATGCTCCTTCGCCCTCACCATCGCAGGTAATTCTTACACCGCATGCACAATAGTTAGTAGATTCTAACCCGCTTTTCATCAGCTTTCGTATGAATATATTCCAACAGATCATCGCCATTCTTACCCATATATGCCTGAGGTATCATTAACATTGACCCAAGTGCTTACCACCATCAACATACTCATCATTATTTAGTTACCAATTGAGCATGATCGGTCGCCATACCTCCGCGGATACCCTTCGCCACTGGATGCATACCATCAATTTCCCAGCAGTCCTTTCCCACCACCAGCACCTGGTGTAGAATATCCTGTGGGCCCGGTATTTATGATGCCTCCTCACATGTATTCTGACCCGAACCTATACAATGAAAGTCTCCATACCCGCTCACCAGAAGTTGTCGCTCCAACCGATTGTCGGTGAAAGCATTCCCACAAAAAATATAGATACCACCTCACGTATGAACCCCCTTCCCCCAATATAAGACTTGGTTACATTGGTCGCTAACTATTCCTCACAGCTATCGCATGTAAATTTTGATTTAATCACAACATGACCTATCTGTTCGATCCGTACGTTATACTACAAATATATATACCAAACCGTAAAAATTATTCATGGCCAAGGAAGGAGTGTCGAGTAGGTTTCCGGTTTTGAAAACCATATTTGTGTATTTTGTTCTGATGGTGCACATCTGCACGCAGTAAATTTATGTGTGCAGAGACTTGGTTTGGGGGTTTTTGGACGCCTTTCGATATGATGGAGAAATAAGCATTTGATAGTACCTGTCTACATTGTAACAATCACAACCACCCCAAGACCCCAAAGGGGTTGGGAAGAGAATTGGGATATTGAAATGACTCGCTGGTTTAGGTCAGAGATCAAGAATCATTACTTTCGTAGAGCTTTGTAAACAACATCCATCAGCGCTTGTTTTGGAACGGGGTATGTAAGGACATGTGCAAAATTAATGACCATTTGGGTGGTAATAAAGGATAGTTTGTTTCACTATCTTTGCATTGTCTGAGCATTGAGTGCGATACTGTGAGGGCGTGATCGTATTGTATGAAGAAGTAGACGCTGTGTTAATTAGTGACCAACTCCAGCAATTCTTCCATCGAGCAGTTACCGCTAGAAAAAGTGTGGTACATAAGGACGATGTAACTCAGGTAGTACTGGTAAAACGTGTATTCTGATACCTGACCGCCACATTTGAGAATACAGGGGCAGCCAAAGGTTACGAAAGGTATGAAGGAGAGAGGGAAAATGAGCCATAGGAGGATCCAATTTTGCCAGTTGTTTTCTTTGTTTACTGGACACTAAGAGCTACTGGCTTATGGATTTTACCAAGTTCCTAAATTTCTGAGGGCCATAGTTTCAATGTGCAGTGTTGGTTGGCTCATATGTATAAATGACCAAGTATTTTTACAAGAAATGATCTGTGGGTGGACATCTGGAGTGGATTAAATCACCACAATAGTACTGAACCTTAAGTGAAACGGTTACTAATAAAGATTAGCTGCTCATGAGCTATGAACGGTGAGATAAAGCTTTATATTCTAAGATAGATCTCATCGTTTTCTATTGAGTGAGCGCCAATGAAGGCATAAATGAGTTGTATTGATTTTATTTCCACGATTATGACACTCAAATGTATCGGACAATATTAAGACTACTGGATATACAGTTGGGATCAACCCAGTTTCATAGTAGGAAGGTATGCGATGGTGGCAATACGCACATGTTACGGAAAACGGTGCCCAAAGGAAGGGGCTCTACCATTATCAATGGTAGGCTCTGGGGATAAGAGATGATATGAACTATTTTGTACTTGAATCACCTTTTCCTTGAGGTATGTTGATAGGGGCTGCCTCCTGAACCATTCCCTTATCCATGAAAGCCTTTTGGATTTGGATATAGGGTTTACGAGGAATTTGAGCTGACACTCGAAGCGAAGGGGGACAATCCAACGCTCATCCTCATATTCTCCATTGGTGATAGAATAGCTAAACTTCCAAATCCCATTCTTTCCGGAGGAGCCTAGTGGACCTTGGTTGATCCTCAAGAAGTTGATGTTGGATGTTAACGATATATCTTGAGACTTTATCTCAGAAATCCGAGGGGCTTGGAAATAGCTATTGTGGTGGAAGCGATGGTTTATCAGGTCCACCGCCTCATAGGCAACCCAGTCGTTATCAGGGTTATACTCTTTAATGCGGAATCGGACAGTCAACCGCCGGCGTCCTTCTTGATCTAACAGCAATTGAGGTGAAATAGCGTCCAACCAATAAAAGAGGTCAGGCGATTGTTTTTCACAGATGGGCGAATTCTCCACGAGCATACCAGAAAGTTAGAACTACCTTGATAAAGTAGGCTCTCGCCTTTTATACCTCAACCTCAACCTTAAGGAAAGGTTATGTTCTAAAGGCCGAAACAGGTTAGCTGAATATATATAGCAAGTTCAATATGTATATATCAGCAGGTGAATGGCATCGTTACACCCTCAGATCCAACAGATCCTTTGCCAATATGAACCAAGCGGTTTAAGAGTGATTTTGCGCACGATCATTCGAAAGTATATGAAACGAACAGAACACTGAATTAAGACTAAACACATCTGGAACGATAGATATAGTATGTGTTCTACCGAGTTCAATAAACCCCTACCGCACAGTCCAAATGGCTAACATTCATCCCTACAACGTTGGAAGGCAACTGCTAGATAGCCTTGGTGCAATGGAGGCTGATCGTAGCGGAGAATTTTAGCCATAAATGAGAAGTCAGGAAACTCTAAAATCATGCCGAATGTTCATTGATTGATTATCCTATCGCCATACTCGTGAACCTTGTGTCTCACCGGAAAATTCATGTATTACCTGAATTTACTCATTGCGCTCTTTGATTGGGCACACGATAGCTCAGACTCAGAAGAGACTGAAGTACCCTCGTTGAACCAATCCAAGGGATAGTGTTCAGGAGCATAATGGATCTATAGAAATTCTACCTACTGTAGGGCGGGGATAGTCTTATTCCCATCAACGGAAAGTACGATTACCCTGAAGAATGTTCTGCAAATCTCAAGCAGTATAGCCTCTGCAACCTAAAACCAGCTTTGGAAGTCCTCTGAGCAATGTACTAGATTGCTCAAGACAATCTCAGAATAATAATTACACCACCTGCCCGAAACTGTATCACAATTGTACACAAAATGCACTCTTGGTGCTTGGCAGAATGGGATGTGCGGGCTTAAGGATGTGATAAGGTCCTGAGTAAACCATATCACAGTTGCCGCCAAGTACGCATCCATGCTTGTTCTCTTCATGATCTGCAAAGCTTCGACTGTTTCGCCAATTCCTCAACCTGCTCTCAGCCACTATCTGAGATACGAATGCCTACTAAGCTAGTAAGAATAACAGATGGCTTTTTGTGAATTAGGGATGATCTTCGCTTTGGATGCGACGTTTATTGAAGACATTCGTATTTATGGAAAGACTAGTGTTCCTACGTAAGACCGCGCTTCAAGCATGAGGAAATCATCAGGTTAAATTTTACAATGGTTCCTTCACAATTATGCACATATTCAACGTAGGGAGGGCTCTTTAGGATGTGCCAGTGTTGCGTAGAAGTGGTTACAGGTGTCGGATGATGTATAGGTGTCTATGCTTAGATGTGTACTCTTCGAATGGCAAAGAGCACTAAAATTTAGTAGCGGTTGAGTAGTAAATTAAGTAATAATTCACAATAAAGGATAGGCGGATACGAAATTAATGAATATTAACTACAAGGGGTTAAAGAGGGAGGGAAGGAAGGAAGGATGCTTGTCTTTGTGGTGAGCGTAGGAATAGGTATTATATGAACAGATTGGAAATTCCAATGATAATTCAAAGACAAGTTCATGCAATGTCCATCAGGACGTCCATGTCACCTATGGAATCGTGGCGAAAATCATCAATATTGACAACTGTTCCCGTACTACGGGCCTTCTCAGCAGCAAGAACATAGAGCTGATTTTCTAAATGTCCAAGATCGATGTCAGTTGATGTTAAGGGAATAAAGCGGCAGTGAATGTTTACCAAGAACATCTTGAGGCTCGCAAAAAACACGGCCTTGGGAATCAAAAAGTGTTACACACTCAAGAAAGTGCCTGATCACACCATAGTCCCCGCCTAGAACAATAGTGTTAGCATGTGGCTGATGAGACAGCAATAAACCCTGGCATACTGTTTACGATGTCATCCTCATCCTCATCATCTCTCTCAGGACGTATAATCTCGATACGACGTGTCAGGAAATCGAAGTGACGGACCACATGCCCATCAGCTTCGAGCTCACCCAACGTGCCAAAGATTCTTGTTTTGCGCTCACACATCGATTCTGTACAAACTACCATGGTGAAATTGCAGGTCTTGCCACCATCAAACTCCATGTTGATCACCTACGGATGATTGGGTTAGGGTCGCTTTCCAGACTTGATGCAGTGAAGTTGAGCTTACTTGATTATCGCACGAGTCACTTGCTTCATTGTCAGAGTATGTATCATCTCGAGAATCATAAGAGCTGGCGAGGCTTTCGACCTCGTATGCGGGATCGTCGGCAAGATTTCTGTCGAGCCACGGAGGAGAGTCCATGTACATTTGTTTCGCGGTGTAGCAGCACTCTTGCTCGTGAGGGCATTGACGGCATCGAAGAGAGTTCCTGATTTGAAATTTTTTTGCTTTGTACACCTTGTACAGATTGCCGAACGAGCTAACACGCCGGCATCTAGTACCCATAAACCAGGAAATCAAATCTATGTCGTGGATGTTTTTGGAGATCAGGGACAAGGTATTCTGTCGTTTCTTTGTCCGACTGTAGGTGGGCCGGAAGTGATAAAAGCCGATAGGCTCCATGTGCTGAATACTCATGACCTCCCCAATGGCTCCCGAATCGATAAGACGCTTCATAGTACGGTTGTAGGCACTATAGCGCTCTGGGTGGCCAACCATGAACGTTACCTAGAGATGGGTTCGATCGCATTAGACGAGGCTAAGGCAGTTCTCAGATGTTGAATACCCACATTGTAATGAACGGCAGCATTCACTAAACTGGCGCACTCCACGGGATTCAGGGGCGACGGATTTTCCAACATTAGGTGGTAACCCCTCTCGATGGAGGCTAGTGAATCCAGGGTTAATTGGGCGGCAATGGCGTATATGGATTATTTACCGAGCATTACCAAGTGCCGAGTCAAAATGTAAGGAGTCCAGGTTTGTGATGATCATAGCGTCAGCAATCCGAGGTCGCACAGCGAGCTTGTGTACGAAAATCCAGTCAGCACGACATCTTTTAGATACGCACAATCAGAAAATTACCTCTTTCCAACTCGAAAATACATTCTCAGCAGGAATGTCATGGCGCTAGAGAATACAAGGTTCCCGAATCAATGACTGTGAATGGACAAAAAGTGCGGGAATCCTAACCTTTGCTAAGTTGAACCGACGAAATTCAGTTGGAGACACTACAGCAACTACCCGCATCAGATGTGGATTCTTCAGGGCAAAGTTGGCATATACAGAACCTCTATCGATGATGGACGATTGATTAATGGTTGTGATGGCTATTAGACGTGGTCGCATGTAATCACCTGTTTCCAGCCCCAATAATACAGACGGTCACTGGCCGCTCCAATGGGAAATGGGGTGATTGAAACATGGATGTGATGATTTGATGTTCTTGAAGGGGAAAAAGCAAATGCGTGACGAGAGGGAGCAATCTCTCGAAGGAACTGGTTGATAGGGCAACAACTTCGACAACTTCTGCTGGTTATTGCGCCTTTATAATGGGATTATATAAAGCAGACTGGAATGTGCAAGCTTTCTTCTCCAAACAATGTCCTCTTGTCTTTTTCAATTCTGCTGAGGGACTAGGTGGGATTATCAACGATAAGTTAGACTATCGACACTGACCAATGGAGTGGTAGTTTAATATACAGTGAAGGAGGCTAATATGGTTGATGGGCCTGATCTATAGTGCGCCAACACGGAGGGTTTAGAAGAGGAAAGACAAAAGGTGTAGGAGATAGAAACAGATGGAGATATGTCAAAAAGCTCAGTTTCTCCTGCCTCCATTATCGAAGTATTTAAATCAGAAACGGTAGGCTACACAGACCCAAGTCCAGATTTACACTTAGGCAAAAATTTAATTTGCACTGCAGACCACTGTCTAGCCCCTTCAGTATATTTTTAATTTCCTGTTACTGACGAATTTGGTGAGTATTCTCAACACCGAAGACAGCCATTGGTGCTTAAAAGGACATAGCACTCCAGTCCGGCTTATAGGCCAGAGGGAAAATGATTTTATTTACTTGCAATGCGGGATGTTTAAGCATATTCAATGATAGGTGCTATAGAGATACTTGAACACTTGAGTTCCTTTCCCACATCTAGAATTCAATGTAATCCGGTGTGTTTCAACCATACCTATTGCAATGAGCCAAGCTGTTCTAGAAACTAATTGTTGAAACAATCGACTCAATACAAGTGCATGCCAGACGATGAGGTGGAATGGACCTAATCCGAATATGACGTTTAACCAGGTGTGTTTGACATGTGCAAATTGGCTGACTCTGATAAACATCAATACTTGGAATCCGGGCCAATGCGCTTTCCACTGTATCGTTCCCCTTCTGCTTTGAGAAAATAATAGGATACCGCTTCTGATTGGAATGTCCTCGACCATTCTGCCAATATTTAGCAATAATCAAGTCAATTTCTGTTATATCCGTTTCCAAACCAGCTGTTGAGAACCCACAGTTTAACAGCTGCCCATTCACCCATAGTCAAAACCGGTTCATCTCATTGGATTTCCGTAGCATTTACACCTCATGCTACATAGAGCATAGTTGAAAGCTTTATATTCGGCCTAGAGCTTTCTCAGACCCATACCTGGATTGGCTATGGCGCGAATACGAATAAATTACACCTGCCACGTGTTTATTCAATGAGCTAGCTGAGCGTAATTTCAACTGATGCGAATTTTGTAATACGTATTAAAATTGATACAGGCCTAGGCCATACGACACATTGCCTCATCTCTATGCAATTGTATGGGGTATGGGCATATACAACCAAGAGCCTAGGGTATTAATTGCAAATGCAATGCAAAATGAGCACCGAGCCTGGAAAACCATTGCCATTATACAACCACTAAATCCGTCCATCAACAGATAGCGTTTCGAAGTATTGAGTGGTAGACAAGGAATACCAAAACAATTCTTTTGTGGATTTGTCAATCGACACGGTCCGATCTGAGTGAAGAGTTGGCCGTGGCAGTACTAGATGGATAGTGTGGATAATCGTATCTTGTATCACACCCAAGGCTCATTGTATCATACATTTTATATTGCTGCCTACTTCATGCTGTCTCTACTAGTAAACCAAGTATAGAGTCGAGTCAATGGTTCCGCCAGGTGGCACTGTCAGGCAGCCGACTCTTGTAAAGTGGATACTGGTCACTAAACAATGGGACACTTCTAAATGCAGGATGTTTGTTACTATGGATTAGGTGATGGTACTTCATGTTAGATAGACTCAATAAATGTCAAAGTGGGATTCCATCAGATGACTAGATCAGGATTAAGCAATTGATGATCTCTGTTTACATTAGCTAAATCCTCGTCCAAAAAAAGACAACTGGAGGTTGGGAGTGATGGTAGCCTTTTTTATCTTATGAGGATCCACACAGAATCGTTTACTAAGCCTTATCAGATCCTTCAGCAGAATCGTCTGGACAAGAGATGACATGCTATAATCAAGATACGCCGGGAACAGGAATTGATCAACTCGCCCAGAGCAACGCAGAAAGCTTTTACTGCATGAGACAATGGGTTGGGAGAGAGTCTGGACATGCCTGCGAGCGTACAACAAGGATACACCAAAGCTCGCGAACATTACCTCAACACTGGGATTCGTAACAATTTCCAGGCATATTTAGATCTAGGCGCAGCTGAAAAGATAGCATATCCGGCTTGGCCAACACATTCCGTATTACTTTACTGTTTTCAATATTTTGTGTGTTTATCACAAAAAAAAATTGTATTTCGGATTTAGCCCTCGTAATCGTATGTTTGGTAATCGAGTGCCATGATACCGATACCCTCCAATGACACGAATACGATAGCCCTCAATAGAATAACGTAAGGTATCCAGAAAAGAGGTAAAGACGTTCCCCCAGTATGATTCATCGCATCATATAAACATCCTTATCATTGCCAGCACAACAGTGGCCATTCAATATAATGACTCAATATTCGTTACCAGATCAGCTGAAACGAAGCCAAAGCTTCATGCAATCTAGTTTTTGGACTCAGCAAGCAGTGCCTTGGGCAATCCTGGATACATGTCAACATCTAGGCAGGGATCACATTCGGATTCACCACTTCGGGCGATCAATGATCCCCAGGATTATGACCGAAAACCCATTTTCTCTAATCAGCAGAGCTAAGCCTCAATATATGAGACTGGGTGATGCTGCAGTTTCAGAGCGCTTACCAATTACCAAAATGCCAGAGGTTGGAGCATCTTGAAAGACAAAATCCCCAGGTATAAATAACTATAGGCACAATATAGGAGCAAAGACAGCCACTATGAGTGCCCGTACGCCAAACACACAAGAGTACCTGGATTATGTCTTCTCAAACTCCAAGGCTGGTGATATTGGCTCGATTCTTCAAGCCATTGATAGTTATGCTGATATTCATCCGCTGATACATGTGGGTAACCGCAAGGGGAAAGTTATTGATGAACTAATCACACAGAAACCTGTTCAGGTGATGATTGAGCTCGGTGGTTATTTGGGATATAGTGCCATTCGATTTGGGAACAAACTGCCCCCCACTGGCCATTATTATTCTTTTGAATTTGATCCCGAATTTGCCGAAGTGGCCAACAAGATAATCGACCACGCTGGCCTGTCATCCAAAGTTACTATAGTGATAGGTGAATTTCAGCTGACTTGTAAAACCTTTTCCGAGAAGTACGGTGTCAACAAAGTAGAGTTTGTTTTTATTGACCATAAGAAAGATGTCTACGTGCAAGATATCAAGAACATCCTGCGCCTTCAATGGTTAAATATCGGGGCCACTGTGGTTGCGGATAACATTTTGTACCCTGGTGCTCCGGAGTATAAAGCCTATATCGAAAGCAGACCTGAAACATTCACTTCGAGATTAATCACCATTCAACGGGAGCACGTGTGCGCGGAAGATGTGGGATCAGAGGATGCACTATTGGTCTCGGAATTCCGGGGTTAGCGCTCAGCATTCGCAACATCACATAGCTTAAAGATGCAATAAATATAGATGATCGTAAGCCGTGCTTGGCAGCCGCTGTCAATTCAGAAGGGACTTGACCCTGCTATTGGACACCATATTGCTCGTGGTTTTCCCTGAAGACATGTATCTGGACCGACAAACGGCTGATCGTTGTTTCGTTTTCGCTACCCCAAATAGCAAGCTTGGCAATAAGATAAGACAGACTCTTTATTCCACATTCATGTAAATCAACAATTAGTCTGATAGCCAAGGGTTCATGGTTTTTCATTCATTTACCAACCAAAGGTTTGACCCTATAAGCAATAACGGTTGCGTTTATTTGCTTATAGGAGGCTCCAAATGATTGGTAAGGCCAGTGCTCCAAGTATAGCTGTTTTGGGAGTGATAGCCTGGACACCGAGGTTTGCATTTCTGGTGTTGGTAGCCATCGGTCTACCAGTGACTCTCACCGTCGCTAAAACTATTGCATCAGTTCCTGATACTTTGGCGGTTGCTGTAACCACTACATCCTTGACCACATCGGAGTTCGGTAGAGTTGTGACAGCTGATCCGGACGCTGTGCTTGGAATGCTAAGAGTGACTGGTGGGGCTGTAGACCCATTGGATCCAGGGAGAGTGAGCTAAATACATTGTCAGTTGGTTGTGAATAATCAATGCCTGCAAGTTGACCAACCGTTACAATAGGCGGATTAATTATGACTGATGAATCTGAAAAGCAAGGTACATTTATCACCCGGACCCAATCAACCTGTTCCAACAGACATATTTACCTTTACTAACAGAGGGATTCCCACTAGGTGTTTCCCGACTTGCGGTCACACGGGGACTAGTACTGGTATTTCCATTGGAGCCAGAATTTGAGACGGGGGTGGAGATGCTAGACGGTATTTGGGTAGTAGGGGTTACGGGTGGCACGGAAGTGGGGGCCATACTTGATGGCTCGTTAGTTGGTGGCTTTGGTGATTCAGTAGCCGGGCTTGGCTGAATGGCTATTAGAGGAAAAATGATAGTAAGAGGCTGTGTAGCTAGTATATCGAATGTGGCAAATAGCACCTGAGCTGATAACAGACAAGTCCGAAGCAATTCCCTGCGCTTGAACTAACAGAGGGTGAGCATGTTATGATTGACGAGGTGAACTAGGGTTACCATATAGGACGGAGATATTGATCAAGGCTGATAGTGCGTAAATTTTCATTATTTCTTCACTTCTTGGGAGAGGGCGGATTGATAAGAAACTGTGAGCACCTATGTAAAGTGATCTGTAGTGAAGCATTTATATTCGAGATGGAATAGAGTGCGAAGGAAATAACAATAGGACTGGTCTGGGATCATAGGGATACAATATTGTCTTTGCATACATGTAAACTAATCCAAACATTAAATTCAAAAGCTCCGTGAAAGGGAATCATGCACAAAATGGTCTCAAAAACATCATTGCGTCGATACCCGCATTAATAATGTGCGGCATATGGGAGCCTCTTGGTTTGATCTATTGTCTTGGCGATGAAAAGTTCGGTTTTGGCGGAAATGGGCGTGAACCAAGTATCTGAAACTAAATACACTGTTGAGTACCATTACAATGACACAAATAGTATTTGTTGGGATTATCCATTACAGTGGCCCCTGGAGGTTTTCGAAAACGACCTATGCTCCCCAATGAAGCCAATATTACTATTACTCCCAATTAATTCGAGGGGTGGCTATACAAGCTGACGAAGCAGATTTGCAAGTTCCCTATCTATGGCTTGTACTGGATGGAGTTTTTGAGTATCATACTAATTAAATATGTCGTGAAGGTACATACTTGGTAAATACCCTTATGATCATACCCTGCTGAGTGTGCGTATAGCCGGCCTTCACCCGTGTCGATTACCCATGTATTATTGAGCTTAAGAAGCGCGAGGGCCTACTGAAACATCGATAATGTGCTTGCATGACTAATCTGGGAAGCACGCTGGTGGGAGTATGACCCTTCCTATGGTAAGCCACTGAAGAGTAGCCCTCCACCATTGCCCGTTGTAGGATCCAAGCGAACATAGGTTCAGATGTGCTTCCATGCCAAGCTGATCATCACGACTTGGCTCCGAATTTCAGATTATGGATCCTGATCGCCAGTGATCAGGAGATTGAGGGTCGCTTGCCTGGCCAAAGAGCATTGCAGAACGGGAGCCCGTTCACTAGACATCATAGTCTTCGTTTATCCAAAAGCTTTGCTGGTCCCAAGTCACACAAACATAATCCACTTGCAATTTGAGGATGGGAACACCAGCACTGATGGCAATAGGCCTATTCAGCCGTGGACCGGACCTGTAACTTGTATCGCAATGCATACCAGTCGCCGCATCGCTGAATACAGAACAGTAATTGGAAGTGGGGATGGTGTAGTTATACTGGCTGTGATTCGGGGAAAGACATAGGCACCTGAGCAAGATAGCATAATTGGTGGCGAGAATGCTTAAGATGGAGCCGATAAGTTGATCTGAAATTACTGCTCCATACCATAATCTCCGATTTGCTAAGAGCTTACACCAATGTATTTTCATTACAGCTATATTTCAATAAGCGACACGGGACACAGGATGGAAACGTTCTCCGATTAGAGCTGGAGTTACTCCATCGTGCAACTGTGATTGATTCACTCTATTGTTTCTTCCGTGGTAGGACAGAACAGCAGGAGGAGCTTTCTGGGTGCAAGCTCCTGATTTAGCAACAATACAAACATTGTCACTAGATTGATAGGTTCTCGAATGTATCCCAGGCTCCTCCGGTTGGTGGAAGACTCGGTGCATTTATTACAGATCACTGCGCTACCTGTGGCCACATGGTACCTACCTGTCAGATCCTATTCTTCCTACGCCATTCGTGGTGGCGGGAAAATTCCACTCCACATGACAAACTCACTTGGAATACTAATCATACTCGCTGTTCATCGGACGCTCATTTGATGATGTCGGGTTCCTCGTTGGAATTCCTTAGCGTGGTTGCCTTCATCTGGTGTTCTCGATGCCGATTTACCGACCCTCTGTTTGGGAAGTGTGCGCTGAGAGCCCTGACCTGCACCACCAATATTACCCATTACACATCACTTCGCCCTGACTTGTGAGTTTCGACATCATCTATGACCCGTATCCAGCCCTGGTCAACTGACAACAAAGCTCATCATATTTCAGATGGAAAAATCGTCATAAAACCAATCACCCGGGCTTGCCATTCTGGTCAACAAATGAACAATCTGAAGACAATCCCAAGTCAATGCACAGAGTCCTCTCCTCTGAGACCTATTGGTTGCTGATTTTTGTTACCCAATCTTTCTTCATTTCCTGATTTGGCTTTAGCTTAGGTTGGCAGATATTAAGATAAATTGAACTTCCATGCAAGGAGGACCAGTTCGTATTTTTTAACCCTTACTCGCCATTTATATAAAATAACCGGGTCACTGTTCCTCAGCTAGCTTTCTTCGCATATATCCATTGAAGAAATTTCCCCTTTTGCCAGTATTTCAAGTGGTGTTTTAATTGCTGCGCAAGCATCGAAAAGCTAATTCGTCACTTCCTCCTCGTTTAACCCTACTAGGTTGAGCTTGATACCTCGCGAATCCAGCCTTGTATTCACTTCGAGCATGGCCTCTCAGCCCTCCTGTCCTGGCACACCGAAAGCAACTTACAAGAGAAAATGCCCCCTTCTACCCCAGCCAGGCACAAGTGAGTAAACACCTGTCATTGTTCAGGATATTTACACTGACCCATGGTTGTTTATGTTGTCTTATCCAAACAAACTAGACGATTCATGGAAAGATGTTAACAATAACATCCGAAAAATGGATACCTTATACGATGCTTCGTTTTATTCTTGGTTGAAGAACGAGCAAAACGTGCTGGTTACTTCAGTGTACCTCCATCGCATAGCTAACGAATACAGCATTGACCGAGTTATTGCATCTCTCAAATGGCTGATTGTTGGATGGCGAATAGAATCGATAGTGCTATTGATACGGCATATCACATTGGACTGGGCAGCACCGATATCAAGCATGCCCGAGGACACAGTGCTGGAAAAATCGGAGCGAAAGCGTGCTCTTTTAGTAAGGGACCTGACAAAAGAATGGCGTCGGAGCTCTTTGGCGAAATTAGTTGGAGGCCTTTTGAGTGGTTGGACTTGTATGAAGCAAAAGGAGAGCTTTTTGACCGCACTCACTATAGAATGGGATTTTCGTCGATTATCAGAGTTTTTCAGTTATTTGCAAACCTCAGCAGACCTCGATTATCGTGTTAAAGTTTCCCTTCTACAGGAAGCAGTAAGGCGTGACAAATCACGGCACGAAAAGCATTTGACACTAGTCAAATCATCAACTATAATACCTTCAAGACGGCGCTATAGTAAACAAGCAACCAACTTGATATCGAAAAAATTCAAAACAAACAGTGGCCGCAACATCAGCCTAATTTCTCAGAATTCGGGAGAACTTCACTCGAGTAGCATATCGGTAGGCGCGTTAGCGCCCCAAAACATTGATTCATTTACTCCGGTCCTTCCGTTGGCAAGCATTGCTGGTGCAAGATACATTTTAGAAACTGAAGTTAATTGTTGTTGCTCCACTAATTCGTGCAGCCATCAAGCACGAAATACAAGTATTGCATCGTCAAGTAGTCCTGACACCATTACTGCCTCAGAGGGAGTTGAAGCAATCGGAAACTCGACTTCTACTGAGGATCCACATGTTAAAAGTACTCTTGAAAATTGCAATTCACAAAGTCCAACTAAACGACGCACTTCGCTGATCTAAAGAGGAGATATTCATGACTCGTAGTTCTCTATATATTCCCTGCCGTATAGTACGTATGTACGTTAGATTATTTGTTCACCTATTCGCATAATTGTAAACCTCCATTCAAGCCCCACATAGATTAAATGTATGATTACTAACACACATGGCCTTGATTTCTTTATCTTACGTACGATTCTGACCACTTGTAGCTCCCAAGCTTTTTGCTAGAATCTATTGGCTGTACATAAATAGTATTCCTGTGCTATAGTACTGATGTAATATTGATTTCACAAAATATGGGCTTCAATGTAACATGAGCGATATCAAATATGGCTGTCTAAAATGACTGGAAAGAATAGGGGATGAAGCACTTGACGAGAATGGTGACTCATACCAGGTTTGGCATTAAAACACCTAATGCACTGATGTATATTAAGAATTGGGTGTCGATGAATATCCTTTATTTCAAGGTTGAGGCCAACCTAATGCAGAACGCTGTTTCGTGTTGAGGCCAATGTCTGAGTACATAAAGCAGCGAGTCTCACCATGGCAACAAAGCGATTCTGGGGTTTCATCCAGCATAACTTCAAGAGAAAATTGGATTAAACAGTAAAGGAATTGAAGTCTTGAGATACGTTGTGACTTCCTGATGTTTGAAGCTTAAATGGACGGACCCTTCATTCAGATTTCCCTCAACTGAGAGAAGCCTTCCACGAATGGTGATTGATGTGGTTCAAATCCCGCTTTGGAAGCAAATCTCATTCTTAATTAGTGCGGGATTATATTCATGTCTTCCACATCTAAGATGCCATCTTCAACGCATCATAATATCGCCTGGTAATTGGCCATGCTCCCCATAAGCCTCATAAATAATATTTTGCCATCTACTTGCCAACCGAATATAATTGGTAAATTCCATCATTGATTGACAACTTACATTTGAGAAGTCCACTTGATGAATGTCGCACCTTGTTTAACAAGACTTTAATTAAAACATGCATTGCACCTATTCTACTATTACACCTTATATGCTCGGAAATCCCATGTTTCCCATGATATTCGTTGATTTAGGCTAGGTAGTGGTGATGAGTTGGTAGTGCATGTAAGCTTTGTCTCACTCTTTCCATATATTGCCTCTTCTCATCTAAATTGCTCATATCCGCATAGTATTCATTGCTAAAATTGGTGAGATTCCTGATCGGAACTTGAGAAGTAAAAACTGGGAATGGCTCACCTGGGCATTAATGATTGGTTAGACCTTCATTGATCTATTTAGTTTCTAATGCGTTCATCATCCACCTTCACCAGAACAATATATTTAACCCTTCAACGAGCTCATTGCTATCCTTAACTTGCCGTTCTTCTGTAAAGTTTCCTAACTTAACCCTTTTAACCTTAAAGTCTTCCTGTAATTATTTTTTATTTCGTCTAATCTTTAATCTAACGTTCACTACAACCACCATTAACCACTTATACATAACATTACCTAATGTCCGATTTTTTGAGAACCTCAAGCCCAGATCGGCCGATTGTCAATGCTGATCAATTTGAGAGCGTGAACTCGCGTAGGCAGCGCTTGGAGCGTAAGCTTACTGAGTCGTCTCAGCCAAGTCTCAAGCCCTATCTTCCTGTACGCTCCATCCAGCGCTTGCGTTCACAGACCTCTGGTGTGGCATTGAACTCCGATGTAGGTGCGGTTAAATCGTGCGCAGATCGTGTATCCAAGAGGTTTACTGCACCGACACTTATGCCGTCTAATACTGTAAAGCCAAGAGAAGTTACCGATACTGGAAGAAATAGCATGGTGGGCAGGATCAAAAGCGCTTTTGAACCAGAGATGCCAATGAAAGTCTACAAGAAAGAAAACTCGAATGATATAGTCCTGGATGATATTTTGGACACTTTGACAAAGACTGAATATTTCTCTGGACAACCTGCTCTCATGACTGGGGTTACTAATTCTAGTTTTTCGGAAGAGCCTCAAAGCATTTCGGCGGGGAAACCTTCGAGATTCACTCATCCAAGTTTAGCTCGGTTGCGACAAGGGGAGAATTTCACACTCTTAGGTAATACTAGTGTCGAAACTTTGCCAAAGTATTCTTCGAAGCAAAAATACGCCGAAACTCAAGAGGGCGACAGCAGTAGAAAATATTCTGATGTAGATTCTGATCTTGAATCTAAAATCAATGTGGCACCACCTCCTTCTTTGCAAGAGCCCTCCAAGATCACTTGGATATTGAGTAAAATCAAGAATCTGGGAAGACGCAAAACGACCACTAACATGGCCCGGAGTATATTAAAGATTTTTGTCGCTTTCTTCCTAGCTTCCATCCTTTGCTTAATGCACACCACAGCCAAAGCGTTGGGTCCGCTAAACTTCTTGACGGTCATGACAACGCTCTTTTTCCATCCTGCGCGTACTATTGGTGCTCAGTTGGAAAATACTGTTACAGGCTTAGTGGCTATCGGATTGGGCTTAGGGTATACTTATTTGGGACTAGCCTCGATTGCATCTTTCAACTCCAAATTAATCGAAGCAAAGCAATCGTTTGGCGGCCCATTGATCGCATCTGTGTATTTGATGCTCGGCTCGGCATTCATCTCATACGTTCGAACTAGATTCGCCAGATTCTACACTGCATGTATATATGCTCACATCATCATACTGATCGGACTGACGACAAACTTCCAAATCGTGACACTCTCGTTTACACCACTTTTGGATATTTTGTATCCTTTGTTAGCTGGATGTGGAATTGTGCTCTTTGTCAATCTGACTGTTATGCCTGAAAGTGCTACCAAACAATTGGCAAGTTCAAGCACATCTGCATTCGCATTGACTCACGAGCTACTGGAACACTGTAACGACCTGTTCCTCATGAAATTGGATGCGGGGATGTCAGCATTTGATCTGGAACGCACGCGTACTAAGCTTCGAAGCGAAATCATGAGATTAAATCGGATCAGCAAAGACGCACAGTTCGAAATTTCCATCGGAAGATTCGCCCCGTCGGACTACACCTATGTAGGGGAAGTGATGACTACCATCACCCAAAATCTCGGGAACATGTTGTCGATATCATTTAAAGGCAATCAACTGGATATTTTCCCGACCCGCCCTTTTGTCCCAGATACCGTCGTTCTCGGAATGAATGGGGATTCGAAAACGATATTATTTGACGAACACTTGTATTTTTCCTTGATCACTATTGTTTCGGAACAAGTGACACAATTGAAAAATGCAGTAGCGGCAGCTTTGAAAGAGATCGAGCATAGCTTTGTGCCTAGTATACCTGTTCCAACCGTGGGCGTCCCAGCCGATGGTAAGTGGCAATCGCTAAATAAGTACCATTGAAATCGATTTAAGCTTTTTCTATTAGCTTCTGATCCCCAGGATACTTTTGGTTTACTCCGTAAAGCCATTGATGATTTTGGGTCCATTGAGGATGTATGTCTTCAGGCAATTCGGAAGCTAGCTCCTGATGCGAAGTCAAGTGAAGAGTTGATGATGGTTTTCACTTATCTAGTCAATCTCCATGAGACAGCACTATCAGCCCTTGAGCTATACGAGTTTCAGCTGGATGCTTGTAGAAAAAGAAATTCGGATCGGCAGCTATGGTTTCCGCAGGGAAAATTCTCTAGATGGCTACTTACTTCCCGTTGTGATGATCCACCAGCCTCGATCGCAACAGGTAATATCAGTCATTTAAACTGTGCATCGCACTTGATACTAAGCATTTCCAATAATCCAGACTTCCCCCATACAAGTAATGAAAAGGCTTCAAATGCTAAAAACGTCTTCGATCGTATTCGCGTCCCCTTCAATTACATCGTCAAATCTTTCCGTGGTAAAGAGTTCAAGTTTGCACTCAAAATGTCACTCACTCTACTCTTGGTATCGCTACCCGGATTCATCGACACCACATCTCCTTGGTACAAGGCTTCTCAGGGCCATTGGGGTGTTCTTACTGTAATGGCAATCATGAACAGAAGCAGTGGAGTATCGCTAAGCATCGGTTTCTGGAGACTTTTGAGTGCATTGATCGGTGCGTTCTGGGGATACCTGGCTTGGGTCACTAGCCATGGAAACATGTATGTCGTAATGCTGTTCACATATGTCTTCGCATTCCCAAGTTTGGCTATTTTCATGAGCGGGCACAAAGGCTCCTTGGGAACAGTGGGCCTGATAAGCTTCGTGGCTGTACTATACAGCATGTATAGTTCCGTGAAAGTATTCTCAATGCCGATCAACGAATCCACTATCCGCGTTGCAATGAATCTAGCTGCTAACATGATTTATGCATTGGCGGTATCATTGGTTGTTGACATGCTGATGTGGCCATACATGGCTAGAGTGGAGTTGCGACGTCATTTGGCCAAGGTTTTCCATGAGGCCGGCGAAATCTTCAACGGTATTGTCCACTTGATAAACCTGGGCAAACCGGAAGAATCCAGCGAATTTTTCGAGTACCAGGATCGTATACAGGCTGGGGTGATGAAGCTTCAGCGTCGAATCGACAAAGCTGGTGTGCTGCTGAACTTGGCGATTTCGGAGCGTACCCGTATCAGTGAGGGGCCATACCCATCAGCAGATTATGCCGAAATGATATACACTATCCAGAATATTCTTGACGAGCTAAGCTGCTTGGGCAATTCAGAAGTCCAGGTTCCCAAGTCACTAGGTCATGAAATCCTGCAGTCGTTAGGAACTTCACGCGAGGAAATCAGAAGTATCGTACGATTGAATTTCTACGTTTTGTCTAACGGGTTCCGCTACTCTACTCCTATTCCTCAGTTTCTTCCATCCGCTTTAGCAGCGCGTAGCCGGTTCATATCAGAATTGCATTGCATCAAACCAACACTAGGCTCAAGTAGCACCTTCGGGTTTGCGTATTACCTAGCATCAGCTTATAGCTTGCAAGAATTGGTATTTGATCAAGATATGCTTACCAAGCTATCGCAGGATCTCTTGGGCACTTACGACGGAGGAAACTTATAGTTCCAAACTATATGCTGATTTCGTTCTGGCAAGGATAATTATATATGTACTTCATCTTCATATCCTTGTCCATATCTATATATCTATACCCATACTCGCTGTATTATCAAGTTTTTCGAGTCATAACATCGTTTTTGCCAATGTTCCTCAACCACATTGAATTTCAATATATCCGTACTAATACTACATATTGTAAATAGTTACCGTCCTCATAATACATATCGTACATAACACTTGAATGGTATTCGAGTTGGTTCCAGCTACTCGCAATTGTCCATGCATTACAGACGAGCATGTGTCGGGTGGGTTAACTGCCTTGGTCAGGAAACGTAATATCCTGGACTCCAGGCCTCTTGTGCATTTTTGGTAAAAGCCCGAAGTTTTAGATAACCATGTTCGAGCGCACAAAAGCATTGAATGCGGTGATTAGATCCACGTTTGGGAGTTGTTGGCCATGTGGTGATATATATAATCAGGAAAGCTTAACATGGGACTGTGACATTACTCAAGCCATGGCCACACATCAAGCCAGAAGCAGTTAATATACCACAGCATCATGTATCAGTGCTTAGCAATTTTCTTCCTTGCCCCATTTAGGCCTGAACTTCTAAAGCTAATTGTGGGTACATGCTGGACAAGTCTCTGGGTGGGTTAAAACATACCCATACCCTCAATAACAGACCTGTAAGAGTGGCCTAGAAGTTTGACATGCAAACATAAAACCAACTCTTAAGAGTAGTTAATTTTTATGAAGATGCCAGATAACATCAAGTGATTGCCATATTGCTAGTACAAGTATATTGTGTGTCCTAATAGGATCTCCATGGCTGATTTGTGTTAGCTTTACCTACAGGACCAAATGATTCTTCATAGGGCTGCATGTATCCCTAAGTGGTGATGCCTTGTGGGAGATCCAATGGGAAGCTTCCATGGAATATTCTATTAATTAGCATTCATATGGAATGGTCAAGAAGTATCTGTAGGATGGTAGAAGGCTCCAGAAACTAGCCCTATGAAAAATAATTTGGGTCCATAGCCCATCATGAGACATTTATAATGTTGTAAATTTTGTAATACACCTGAATATGCACATGACTTAGTCACTTAGATTATTACCTACAAATCTCAGAGAATTCTGACAAAATTCCATGCTGGATTTACTAACAGTATATTCACCAAAATATTGGGTACCCAGAACATGAAAATTCTCAAAGTTGTCCTAACAGCCCAAAACCTTCCATACATGCTCTTAGGACTTTCTAAAATCTATTCTACATGCTTGCTATGCCAAGAATATGTCAAACTATAAATGCTACTCTTACATTCAATGAATCATCAATTGAAAACCACATAATCTTCTTATTCTTGTTGTAAGAGTCTGGGTGATACTGTAAGTGGTTGGGATGACAAGTAGATTATGTGGTTTTCACTCAATTACCTGTTGAATGTAAAAGTAGTATTTATAGTTTGACATATTCTTGGCATAGCAAGCATGTAGAATAGATTTTAGAAGGTCCCAAGAGCATGTGTGCAAAATTTGAGGCTCTTTGGACAACTTTGAGAATTTCCATGTTCTAGGTACCCAATATCTTGGTGAATATATTGCTGGTAAATTCCAACATGGAATTTGGTCAGAATTCTCTAAGATTAGTAGGTAATGATCTAAGCAACTAAGCTAGCTCCATATTTAGGTGGAATTATAAACTCTTACAACACTCCCAGCCAACTAAATGCTCATACTGACTAGGCCTAATTGTGACCAAAAATATGCAAACTTTTCTGTCTAATGGTTTGGTATATATGTCTGCAATCATTTCTTCTGTAGGACAGTAAACTAGCTTATCTAGGTCTTTCTCTATAGCTTCACATATGAGCTCTTATTGTTTTGCTCTGATTCCATCATGACTATTGGTAGTCTTAAGATCATATTTTTGTCATCATCTAAAGCCATTTTGAGTGAAAATTTAAAATTTTTATCAAACAGCACATCCTTAAGCTTGGTCAGCTACTTTGCTTTGGTATTGTAGAGTCTGTATGCTTTACTCTCATGGCTGTAGCCAAAAAATATACATTTTTCACTGTTTGGCTCAAATTTGGCTGATACCTGGGCAGTTTCTTGCCATATGCTGTACACCCAGGTATTCTTGGATGTTCTGCACTTGGTCTGTATCCATACCATGCCTCAAATGGAGTGGAGTCACAAAACATTAAGTTAGAATCAGTAGCTACAGCTGCATACCTTGAAATATGAGTTACATCAAAAAGTCATAGGATAATTTTTGGTGATGGATCATTGATTATGCCATAGCAATTATGGATCTGTTTGCACATTCTGTCACTCAATTTTGCTGTGAGAAGTATGGTGCAGTAGGCTGTTGCTTTATCCCATCAATTTTGCATATGTGGATGAAATGTTTTGAGGTATATTCACCACCATTGTCAGAGCATATTTTCTTGATTTTTTCACCAGTTTCTTTCTCCACCATAGCCTTAAGCTCCTGGTGCTTAGAAAGAGCCACTTCCTTCTTTTTCTTGAAGTAGACCAACACATATCTTGTATGTTTATCAATAAAGGTGATTAATACTTCATTCTGCTTAAGGATAAATTTTGTATATGACCACACAAATCCAAGTGCGTAAAATCTAATTTTTCTTAGTTTTGATCAAATCAGAACTCTTGAACCATTTTCTGGCTTGTGTCCCAAATATGCAGGCTTTACAGTGCCCTAAATTAGCTGATCTTTAATCATTTTGTGCAAATAATTAAAATCAAGGTGTCCAAATCTCCTGTGACAAAGCATTGGTTATTCTTCATTTAAATTACTTATATTAGCTTCCATTTATGATGGAATATAAGTCAACTTGTATAGATTCTGATCTCTGATACCCAAAGCAATAAGGGCAATATTCAAATCAGTGATCCTGCATCCAGAATGGCTAAAGCTGAAATGAGTCCTTTCGTTGTGGCCTTTCTTACAGAGAGTAGGTTCTTGGCTATTTCTGGTGCATAGAACACAACTTTGAGGGGGAGTGTATGGCTTCCTTCACTGCTTCTGAGGCTAACTGGGATAGTTCCTTCTCCAACTGCATCAATTGCGCTATCATCACCCATTAAGACCTTCTAAATTGGAATATCTTGATATTGGGTAAGAAGTACTTTTTAGTGCGCAAAGTGTTGAGATGCTGTAGTGTTAGTATACCACATCTCAGAGTCATTGTTTGCTGCCATATTGAGTGCAGATAAAAGTAGTCTATCTTCAGAAATTTCAGTATTTCCATATTGAGGCTTTTTCTGCTTATTTTCTCCCTTTTGGAGGCTTCAGTCTGATATATGTCCTTTCTCTTTGCAGTAGTTGCCAGAGAGGTAGCTGTTGCCTTTAAAGGGTTGTGAGTATCTCCTTTGTTAGTTATGTTTGGTTATCAAAGCACTTTCTTCTTCCTTCTTATTGGCACTTGGGTTTCTTGATTACTCATCCAAAAGCCTTTCAAATATGTAATTTAAGGTCAAATGATCAGTTCAAGTCTATAGGGCTGATACAAGGCCCTGGGACCTGTCTGTCAGGCTATTTAGGATAGTAACTATCACATCCTTATCAGTAGTTGGCTTGCCAACAGATTCCATCTTATCAACTAACAGGGTAATCCTGCAATAGATTTTTCATTTCTTCTCCTGGTAGCATTTTGTAGTGAATAATTAATGTGTAAAATACAGTTTCTTAGCAGCTGAACACAACTGGTATGTGTCTTCTAATGCCTCCAGGAATGCATTGCCTTCCACAATTGGTTGTAAGATCCATCCAACTTTTCAGCAGAGGGTGAAATTCCAGTAATAGCAGTAGTGAGTATTGCAGAGATTGACAGCTTGGGGCTCATAACCTGTTTTCAGAGTCTTGGTGATATTGGAAGTGATTTGGAGGACAAATAGGTTATGTGGTTTTCACTTAATGATTTATTAAATATAAAAGTAGTATTGCTACTTTTATATAGTCTTGACATAATACACTTGTTCCATTGTACCATGCCAGGGTGCGCAGCACAATCCAAGGTCTCTAAGAGCAATTGGGCATGATATTGTAGCTACCAGTAGGCAGGATTGCTCTTGGACAATTTTGCACCACCTGGGACAATCTTGCACACTATGTCACAATCTGACACAATGAGGTTGGCACAAATGATTGCACCCACTTGTAATGTTTGCATCACGTGCGCAATCAGATACCACTACTATGGTAGGTAAAATCTGGTATTTGGATATGTTTCATTAATGTAAATGGAAATAAATGCGTTTCACACTATAAACTACACTGATACTTACCATTTTGGTTACCATCACTCCAATTGGATGGTATCTCAGTGGTTAACTGGTCCAAAAGTATCCTGAAGCTGTCAGCCCCCCATTGGCTCTTTGGCCAATACACAAGCTACCTGATTTGCCATCAAATATCCCATTTTGCCCATTAAGCAAGTAAATCCCTGATCCTAGTGATTGGTCAAGGTGTCATAGCTTGCACACAACCAATTGTATGGGTGCAATTCAGATCAAATGGCTGCACTAGTGCCACAGATGATGTATACATATTCAGGGTGTTTATGTAAAGGGGTCCTGTCTCAAATGTAAGACAACCTTGACATTGCTTATATCAAAAATTTAGTGATCACTGATTTGCAATGGCTCAATGCAGATTGCAAAAAAAAATGCATTTTTTGGATCATTACAAATAGTCACAATTCAATGCAATTGCATCATCTTCTCCTAGACTTTTTTCTCACAGGGATCACTACTGAAGCATTTGGTAGTGACTCACTTTGTACACCTATACTACTTCCTTGTTGACTATCATCTTGGCTACCTGTGTATTTGTAGTCAGTATTTTGCCTCCTAGTTGAGGAGTGCAATGCTGCAGCTTAGCCGTGCTGAATTGCTCCAGATGTTGCAACTGAGCTGGCCTGCAGTGCTATGCGCTGACATATTCTTTTGCTTGCCAAAAGCTCTGGTGGTGGAGGCACTTCATGTGGGTCATCATCAGTAAGTTCACCAGAAGAAACTTGCTGATGGTTGGGTGTAATGGCATGTGCAGACGCAACTTGATGCACTGGCATGGCCCTTGGCTGAGTTCAATGTGATGCCACTTGTTGACGCAACTTGGCCTGCTCCAATGGACTTGTGCCTTCTTGTGCAGTTTGGCGGGTTCTGGTGATTTTGCTCTGAAGTGTGTTGTAAAAATTTGTAATTCCACCTGAATATTCACCTAACTTAGTCACTTAGATCATTACCCTCAAATCCTAGAGAATACTGACCAAATTCCTTGTCAGAATTTACTTGGAATATTTTCACCAAAATACCAGGTACCCATAACATGAAAATTCTCAAAGCTGTCCAAACAGCCCCAAACTTTGCGCAAATGTTTTTGGGACCTTCCTTAACCTATTCTACATGTTTGTAATGCCAAGACCAGGTAAAAGTATAAATACTACTTTACATTCTATAAATCATTAAGTGAAAACCACATAATCTACTTGTCCTCCCAATCACTTCCAATATCTCCAAGACTCTTACAACAGGTTACAAGCCCCAAGCTGTCACTCTCTCCAATGTTCACTACTGCTATTACCGGAATTTTTCCCTCTGCTGAAAAGTTGGATGGATCTAACTACCAAGTGTGGAAGGTGAAGATGAAGATGCTGCTACAAGAAAGAGGCCTTTGGGATATTGTCATGGGAGAAGAATGCCCTCCTAAAAATGTGGGAGAGGAAGCCTCAAAGTACCAGGAGAAAGTACAAAGTGCCTTTAACTGCATTTGCCTTAATGTTAAAGACAAATTGCTAATTCAATGCTCAAGAGCAAAAATGGCAAAGAATGCCTGGAAGGCATTAGAAGACACCTACCAGTGATGTTCAGCTGCTAAGAAAATGTATCTGAGACAAAAATTCTATATTGCAAAGATGCTGCCAGGAGAAGAAATGAAAAATCTATTTAACAGAATTACCCTGCTGGTAGATGAGATAGAACTTGTGAGTGTACCAACTACTGATGAGCATGTGATAGTTACCATCCTGAAAAGCCTGACAGACAGGTTTAAGGGCCTTGTATCAGCCCTAGAGTCCAGAACTGAAGATTTGACCTTAAATTACATATATGGAAGGCTCCTGGATGAAGAATTAAGAAAATCAAGCACCAATAAGAAGGAAGAAGAAAATGCTTTAATAAGCAATGATAACCATCAAAGGAGGTACCCAAGACCCAACAAAGGCAGCAGCAACCTGTTTTGTAACTACTGCAAAAGGAAAGGACACACATCAGACTGGTGTCTCAAAGAGAAAGATAATCAGCAAAAGAAGTCTGAATATGGAAATGCTGCAACAACTGAAGTTAGACTATTCATATCTGCACTAAATATGACCACAAACACAGATTCTCAGATGTGGTATATTGACTCCGGAGCATCTCAACACTTTACACACCAAAAAGAACTTTTTACCCAATATCAAGAAATTCCAATTAGGAAGGTTTTCATGGGTGACAATAGAACACTTGATGCAGTGGCAGAAGGAACTATCCAAGTATACATTAGAAGCAGTGAAGGAAGCAGTACACTGACCTTTAAAGAAGTACTCTATGTACCAGAAATGGCCAAGAACCTACTCCTTGTAAGCAAGGCCACAGCAGAAGGACTCAGTTTCAGTTTTGACAATTCTGGATGCAGGATCACTGATCAATATGGTGCTCATATTGCTTTGGGCATCAGAGATCAGAATCTATACAAGTTGACTTATATTCCATCATATCTGAAAGCCAATATAAGTAACTTAAATGAAGAAACACCAATGCTTTTGCAGAGGAGATGTGGACATATCAATTTTGATTATTTGCGCAAAATGATCAAAGATCAGCTAATTTCTGGAGTGAAAATTGATCCCCCAGCTACAAGATACATGTGGGTCTACTTCAAGGAGAGGAAGGAAGAAGCTCTATAAGTTCATGAAGTTTAAAGCTATGGCAGAGAGAGAAACTGGTGAAAAAAACAAGAAAATACGCTCTGACAATAGTGGAGAATATACCTCAAAACTCTCCATTCACTTCTGCAAAATTCATGGGATAACACAAGAGGCTACTGTACCATACTCCCCACAGCAAAATGGAGTAGCAGAACCTGCTAACAGATCACTAATTGATATGGCAAGATCTATGATCCATGATCAAAAATTATCCTATGATTTTTGGGTGGAATCAGTTGCCACTGCTGTATATCTTAAAAATAGGAGTTATAGCAGAATACTATGTGACTCTACTCCATTTGAAGCATGGTATGGATACAGACCAAGCGCAGAACATCTAAGAATATTTGGGTGTACAGCATATGCCAAAAAACTGGCTGGAAATCAGTCAAAATTTGAGCCAAAAAGTGTAAAGTGCATATTTTTGGGCTACTGCAATGAGAGTAAGGCATACAGACTCTACAATACCAAAGCAAAGAAGCTGATCAAGTTCAGGGATAAATTGATCAATGAAAATTCAAAATCTTCACAAAAAATGACATCAGATGATGACAAAAATTTGATCTCAAGTCCACCAATTGTCAGGATTGAATCCAGGTAAAAGAATGAAAATTTTTTCATTCCAGAGAACTCTACAACCATGGTTCAGCCAGAATCAGTGCCCAGTAATATCCCAGAAGTGATCATTCCAGTATCAAATGCCCAGAGATCCATTTGGATAAGAAATAGCCCAAATTATTATATCAATGAGGGTACAAACTTAGCCTGTGTCTATTCAGTCCATATGGATGAACCCCAGACTGTAAAAGAGGCCCTAAATAGCCCTCAGACAAAGTTTTGGAGATCTGCAATGACTGAGGAATATCAGGCCCTGATGGAAAATCAAACTTGGGACTTAGTCAAATTACCAATCAACCAAAAATCAATTGGATGCAGGTGGGTCTTCAAGACAAACACAAGGCTGATGGTACAATTGAAAGATACAAAGCAAGACTTGTAGCCAAAGGATACTCTCAAACAAAAGGACTTGACTATACTGAGACCTATGCACTGGTAGCCAAGTTTAATTCCATCAGATTAATATTGGCTATTGCAGCCAAATATAAGTTTTTTATTCATTGAATGGATGTAAAAACTGCATTTTTGAATGGAGAACATGATGAGGATGTGTATATGGACCAGCCTGATGGGTTTGTTGACCAAGATAACCCCCATTTGGTCTGCAAGCTTAAAAAGTCACTATATGGTCTCAAACAATCACCAAGAGCCTGGACTTGCAAGATAGATTCTTATTTGGAATATTCAAGTTTCAAAAGGAGTAATGTTGACTATAGTATGTACTATAAGCCAGATAGAGCAAATCCAGTTCTATTAGCTCTATATGTGGATGATCTTATTATTGCCACCAATGACCTAGAAACATTGGAAGAGACAAATCCCGCCTATCTAACAAGTTCAAGATGTCCAGTCTAGGAGAACTTGATTACTACTTAGGGATTAAGTTCTCCATAGACAGAAGTACCCAGACTATCACCCTAAGCCAATCCAAGCATATTCAAGATATAATAAAGAAGTACCAAATGGAAGACTATAAACTGGCAGCTACCCCAATGGAGACAAACCTTAACTTGGTCAAAACTCAACCAAATCAAGAGAGCTTGGTGCCATCTGAAAGCCCTGACTTTCCTTATCAACTTATGATTGACAGTCTGATGTATATCATGCTTAGAACACGTCCAGATATCACATATCTAGTGGGAGTTGTCAGCCAACATAATCAGACCTATGGATCTGATCATATTGCAGCAGTTAAGTGGATTTTTAGATACCTAAAAGGAACCGCTGATATCTGCTTAAGATACACTTATAAGGACTCAGAACAGGAACTTGTGGGATACCCTGATGCTGATTGGGGACAAAATTTAGAAGAAAGAAGATCCACCACAGGATACACCTTTCTTTACTGTAAAGGAGCAATTTCATGGAATTCAAGAAAGCAATCAACCGTAGCACTCTCTACCACAGAGGTGGAGTATATGGCAGCCTGTGAAGCTACAAAAGAAGCAATGTGGCTAAGAAAACATTTTACAGATTTAGGCTTATGTCAAAAAACGCCTATTACTTTATTTCAAGATAATCAAGGATGTATACAATTAGGTAGAAATCCAACTTTTCATGCTAGAACTAAGCACATAGATATTAGACATTATTTCATATGTGAAGCTATAGAGAATAACTAAGTTAGCTTAGTTTACTGTCCTATAGATGAAATGATTGCAGACATTTTCACCAAACCATTAGCTAGAGACAAGTTTGAAAATCTTAGGTCAAAATTAGGACTAGTTGGTATGAACATTTAGCAGAGTGGGAGTGTTGTAAAAATTTGTAATTCCACCTAAATATTCACCCAACTTAGTCACTTAGATCATTACCCATAAATCCTAGAGAATACTAACCAAATTCTTTGTTGGGATTTACTTAGAATATTTTCACCCAAATACCAGGTACCCAGAACATGAAAATTCTCAAAGCTGTCCAAACAGCCCAAACTTTGCACACATGTTCTTGGGACCTTCCTTAACCTATTCTACATGTTTGTAATGCCAAGACAAGGTAAAAGTATAAATACTACTTTTACATTCAATAAATCATTAAGTGAAAACCACATAATCTACTTGTCCTCCCAATCACTTCCAATATCTCCAAGACTCTTACAACTAAGTGCACGCATTGACCCAATATGCATTTAGTCAATGCAGGGTGCTCTTGTGAAGGGTGCTGGTGTAGTTTGGACTGACATGCGCTGGTGCACTGAAGTTGCAATGGATGCTAAGGAATCCAGCAAGGCATGCTGGTGCAATCTAGACAATGTTGCTTGTAGTCAGTATTCTTCCTCTTGAAGCTCACCTTCTGATTCCTCAAGGTATTCACTTACCCTCTGTCTAATACTTTGGAACTGTTGCCTGGATAAGTCCTGTGTATATTGCTCTTGGAAGCCACTTAGCTCTACTAATATATCACATAATACATTAGTCATTTGAGGCAAAAACACATCCAAAATCTCTTTGGTTCCCAAAGTCAAGGTACAAACAGACATGTCTGGCCTGTACTGAGCAAATTGCGCACAAAATTGTTCCCACGTGGCGTCCTCATCAAGTCCCTTCACTCTCAGCTCATTCTTAATATCAAAACCTGTCTTGTTATATATCTTCTAACATACATCTGCTGGCATCTTAATGTAGAACTCATGCTAGAGCTTTCTACTCAGGTTCTTCCATCTCTGTCAACTCTCCAAGGTATCTAGCTCAGCTAGATTAATGAGTAGTGCCCAAATATTGGTATGAAGGCTTGTCAAAGACACTTGGGCCATACTGAAATTATTTGGTGAGAGCTTGAACAGATCCATCATTGTATTTTCCAGTCCAGACCACACTTGTGAGCTGGGGGATGGGTTTGGTGTAGGTTGAACTAAAGAAGAGTTGAGACTTGTTATAGGGACCATAGTGACGGATTTGGATACTTATACAGTGGTGTATTGACATGAACCTGGTCTTATATGAAATATATATGAGAACTTATGTGATTGTTGAATTTTCCATATATTATTCATGATGCACCTTGGATTACATTGACATGAATTAGATCACATTAATTGCGGATTTCTTATTTGATTATAGACTTGTGAGTAAATCATCAATAAAAATACCCAGTCATTGTTTGAGGATGATTTTTAAAACAAAATGATGGGATACATGGCAATTGCTGAAGATTTAATCATAATGCATGGAAAATCAAATAAATAAAGCTGATTGCGCCAAATCAATTCAGATCATCTCAGCCCAATCCTTACCAATTTTAATATGACTTACTAATCTGAATGGTCTTTTCTCATCAATCCCATCACTACCACTGGATCTCCTTTTGACACACTAGAGGAGATCTATACCAAGTACAGTGGTCCATCTACCCCAATATACTCAAGGAGATCCGTTGTTAAGCTTCTCTACTATTGCAAGATCTATTGCCCTGCAAGGTTTCATCCCACCATCCATGGCAACAAAAGTCCTAGAAGCTTTCATTCCTAGCTGACAGTAATGGAGAACCACCTTGCAGAGGGTATGAATGACTTGGAGCAAGCTTGTAGTACTAGGTTCAGAAGCTCCAATAGACTTCCATATCCCAGAGTGTTCAGCAACAGGTCTCATATAAGGAGTAAATTGGATACCTTCCCAGTCAGGATTAACAGACCTTCAAGAGGGCAAAGGCACTTTTATTCCGGCAAGTACAAGGCGCACTGTGTGAAGTTTCAAGTACTCTCTGACATTGAGGGTAACATCATCTGGTTTAGTGGGCCATTTGCTGGAAGTAGGCATGACAAAGCACTCTGGGTAGAGAATCATCCAGAATTCAGTAGTGGGGAGAAATGTATGGCAGACTTAGCTTAAACAGGAGAGGATTGTCAGAGATTAGGATGTATTACAGCTTATAGGAAGCCAAGGAATGGTGTGCTTAGCAAGAAGCAGAAGCTCTACAATGAGATATTTAATCATTTCAGTGTGAGGGTAGAGCATACATTTGGAGATCTGAAGAGATTCAGCATATCAGCTGGTAAATACAGAGGAAAGTCATGTATAGGAGAAAACAGCAGAATAGACAAAATAGTTAAGATACTTATCAATGCACAGTATATTCATACAAGAAGATATCCACTGAGAGAAATGTGTGCGGAGCATTATGAAGAGTAAATAAAGCAAGGAAAGCACTACTCTGAGCAATATAAGTAAGATTGAGTAAAATTACCAGTAACTATATCCTACCACTGTCATTATGGTAGAAACTATAGTGCCAGATAGTGCCAGATTGATCCAGCAATATAAACAGGCTGGCACTCTGTGGCACTATCCAACAGAACAAGTCTAATAAGCAAATAGAAAAGATTTAGGAAAATCTCAAGAGCATGTGTGCAATGTTTGTGGCTGTTAGGACAACTTTGAGAACTTTCATGTTCTGGTTATCTGATACTTTGGTGAGAATATTGTATGTCAATCCCAACAAGAAATTTGGCCAGTGTTCTCTACAATTTGCAGGTAATAATCTAAGTGACTAAGATAGGTGAATACTTAGGCTGAATTACAAATTTTTACATCAGTTCTCCATTTGAGTTCCAAAATGTCAGGATTTCCCAGATGGTTGATGAAATAAAATTAGCAAGTGTACAAGCTACTGATAAAGATGCTGTGGTGGTGTACAGTCCAAGGGAGAGATGCATCTAACACTTCTCAAGCATTTTGTGTGTGGGATATGCACTAGGTGCAATAACCTCTGGCAAAAGCTTACTAGGTATACATAGGTTCTGTCTCTACTCTAATGTGAGGGGGAATAAAGCCACAAGCATGTCAAGGGAAAACTACTGAGCTACAATCCCCAACTTAGTTGGCATCTTCACAAAAGTATGTGTTGGGCTCAGCATCCTTTGAGATGACATTGTAATAAAGCTTCCAAAGTCAAAGCAACTGTAAATTCCACCAGCAGGGACTTGATAAGAATGCAGCTGTGGTCAGTAGTTACAAAGACAGAAAAGTATCTTGGCCTGTACAAGAACAAACATGTGAAAGAATCAAATACAATAAATGATACCTACTCTGGGTATTCCTCACAAGTAGTGCCTCCAAGGTCAGTTGGCTGTCAGCATGGATTCTTGGGAGTGTCTTGTGGTCAGGGATTGGAAGTTCAGGTAGCAGCAGGCAGCAGTGATCACACTAATCAACAATTTGGTATACTGATAATGGGGATGATAATTTATTGTTAAAGGATTGCCTTCCTTATATACTTTTCTCATTGTCTTGGTGATTACTAATCATGGTGCTCCAAAAGGTTCCAAGGATCAATAGAAATCTTAATGGAATCACAACAAGCTAAGAATGTTCTAAGTAGATGCTAGAAGGTTCTAAGAGGTACAGCACATCCAACTAATCAGGGATCAGTATTTTGAGACCTGTGTAGCACACAGATACCATATAAGAAAAGAAAATGGTAGGGATGGTGACATAGTTTGATCATGTGTCACAGATCCTGCTGCAGGTACTTGCCTAATATAGATGCACTTTTAAATAGTAAATGTACATAAAGTGAGGGATAGCTTATGCAATAAATAAGCAGGTATTGTAGTTAGCCAGCTTATGAGATAGTACTGATTATATAAGACAAATAGGATAAAGCTAAAATAAGGGTAGTAGAGAAATAGGGAAGTAGATATTATGGAAATGGGCACATCTGTGAGTTAGTGTCACTGTGACCTCACTACAATGTGATAGCTACGCTCTTGAATAGCCTGACTGAAAGGTACAAGGGTTTTGTATTAGCCATGGAGTTCAATACCAAAGACTGGAATTTGAATTACTCATATCAAAGGCCCTGGTTGAGGAATTACAATACTCTAGAACCAATAGAAAGGAGGAAGAAAAAGCTGCAGTAAGCAATGTTAACTACCAAAGAAGTTGCACAAGACCCTTCAAAGGAAACATCAACTTCTCTTACTGCTGCTGCAGAAGGAGAAGACACACATCAAATTGGTGCTTATAAAAGAGGGACAATGAGCACAAAAGCCTTAGTATTAAAATTTAACAATCCATAATAATAGGTTACTTATAGCTGTTCTAAACTAGAATGCAAAAAATGTTCATCCAACATGATATATTGATACTGACTATATCAACATTTTAGATACTAAGAAGAACTTTTTACCCATTAGCAAGAAACTCAAGCACAATGTTTTTTATAGCAAACATCAGAGCACTTGATGCAGTGCATTAAAAACTATCCAAGTAAACCTGAGAAGTAATGAGGGGAGCCACCAGACTTGTTCTGTTGGATAGTAACATATAGAGCCAGCAGTGACAAATAGTACCATAATGTGCCATAGAGGCTGAGTAGACCTATACTTGGCCACAGTGTGAAATATAGATCTTCATCTTCATACAAAGCAGTCCCTGTTATTCACCCATTGTGCTGGAGAAAATCCATTTTTGACCTTTTAGTTGGGATCAATGTTGTGCATGATATGTAAGAGCACAGAAGTACTGAAGACATGCAACAGGTACTCAATACCCATGGCACTCTGAATCCAGCTCCTGTGGCTTGCAACATGCTACAAAAATGCATGGTATTATCTTGGTCCAGTGGTTCTATCTGGCACTATATTTAAATATTAGCCCTAAAGTGAAACCCATACAGAGTACATATTGTGTACCTATTATTGGTTACAAGATCACAACAGAAGTACTCAGTTTCAGTTTTGACAACTCTGGATGAGGATCACCAATCAAAGTTATACCTCTATTACCTTGGCCATTTGAGGTCAGGATTGCAACAAGTTAACTTATATTTTATCACATCCAAAAGTCAACATAAGTAACTAAAGCAAAGAAATACTAATATCTTGGCTAAGGAGATTGGGCCATAAGTATTTTGATCATTGTAGCAACACAATTGAAAATCAGTTTTTCCTGGAGTAATTGATCTCCAGACTAATCAGGAGCACTGCTGAGCCTGCATTTATGGGAAACAAGCCAGACACCAGTCCAAGAACCCTGTATAAATCAAAATCTAGAGAGAGTTAAATCTATTTACTCAGATCTATGGGGTCTATGGTAAACTTATTCTCAGGTGCAGTGAAGTACTTGATCAGGTTTCTAAATGAATGCACTGTCATGAAATTTTTCACATATTTTAAGTGATTGGCAGAGTAAGTTGCTTGTGTAATACTTACCTAATGATTTATTGAATGTAAAAATGGTATTTTTACTTTGTCATGGTCTTAACATAGTAAACATGTAGAATATATTTGAAAAGGTCCCAAGAGCATGTGATCAAAGTTTTGGGCTATTTGGACAGCTTTAAGAATTTCCATGTTCAGGGTACCTGATATTTAGGTAAACAAATTTCAAGTAAATCCCAACAAGGAACTTGGTCAGTATTCTCCAAGATTTGTAGGTAAAATCTGAGTGAATAAGCTAGCTCAATACTTAGGTGTATTATGAACTCTACAACACTCCCACTCAACTAAATGTTCTTACCAACTAGACCTAATTGGGACCTGAAATATTCAAATCTGTCTCTAGCTTATAGTTTGGAAAATTTGTCTGCAATCAACTCATCTCTGGTACTGTAAACTAAGTTAGCTAAGTTATTCTCTATAGCCTTATTTATGTAACAATGTCTAATATCTATGTGCTTAGCTCTAACATCAAAAGTTGGACTTCTACCTAATCTTACATGTCCCTCAATATCTTGAAATAAAGTAATAGCCACTTCTTGACATATGCTTAACTCTTAAACAATCTTTCTTAGCCACAATGCTTCTAGTGTAGCTTCAAAGGCAGCCATACACTCTGCCTTTGAGGTGGAGAGAGCCATGGTTGGTTGTTTTGTTAAGTTCCATGCAATTGCTCCTGCACAGTAAGGAAACATGTATCCTATTGTGGATCTTGTGACTTCTGAGCTTTGTCCCCAAGCATCATCAGAGTATTGTACAAAATACTGCTCTGATTACTTATGGGGGTACCTTAAGCGGATATCAGCAGTCCCTTTCATGCATCTAAGAATCTGCTTAACTGACAACTATGGTTAATTCATAGCACTGATTTCAACAGTTGACAGCTCCCACTGAATATGAGATATCTCACTGTGATCCAGGCTTGATATACATCAGAGGGCCAGTCATATAATGATAAGGATATTCTGGGCTTTTGGATGGTACCTACTCTCTTACTTTGGTTGAGTTTAACCATGTTGAGATTTATCTCCATTGGGGTAACTACAAATTTGCAGTCTTCCATTGGGTACTTCATTAAGTCTTGAGTATACTTTGACTGGCTTAGGGTGACACCGTGGGTACTTCTGTCTATTCAGCACTCTAACCCTAAGTAGTAACCAAGTTCTTCTAGATTGAACATTGTGCACTCCTTAGATAGGCTGGATTTAGTCTCTTCTAATGCCCTATGAAAATAATATGGTCCCTTGGGTAGATCCAATAAAGATCAGCCATTAGTGTCCAACAAGAAGGCCATTAAAATGCCAGTGGCTTGGAATTAATGACTCTCAACTCAATCTTATGACAGGTTTGTAAAGGTGCTTTGCTGATTCTACTGCCAAGTAAAGTAGAAGACTTGATGGTGATTAAGCAATCCTTTGACAAGAGTTGCATGGCATTGTTATGGTCTTCATGTGCTCTACATTTATTTGAGCAGATCTAACTGGCCAATACATTCAATTTGCTTACATGGCAAGAGACTTGATGGTGTTCCAACAGTGGGGTAGGGTATTCATAACTCCTACAGACAGGTTTATCAATACAATTATTATGATGCACTTCTTCATATATTATCTCATTAATAGTATCCCAATATTCTTTGCCCAAGTTATAGTTATTACCCTCATATGATATTTACCCTGATTAGTTATCAGCATTGGTTATCCAAAATGTAATTCAGCTTTGTGATCAACAGATATATCTACATTAAGTAAGTACCTGTGTCAGTAACCATGATATATGACTTAGGTCTGTGTTACTATCTATAGAATTTCAGTACTATAGACTTGTTCCATCATACTGTGCCAGGGTGTGTGGCGCAATCCTCAGTTGTAAAGAACAATTGGGTGCAATATTATAGCTACCAGAAGGCAGGATTGCTCTTAGACAATTTTGCACTATGTGGGACAATCTTGCACACTATGGCACAATCTGACACAATGAGGTTGGCACAGATGATTGTGCCAACTTGTAGTGTACGCATCACATGCGCATTTGGATAAAAAACTTGATGATCTCTTATTTGCAATGGCTTGATTGGGATTGCAAAAAAATGTGTTGTTGGGATCATTACAAACAATGGTAATTCAAAGCAATTGCATCATCTTCTCCTGGGTTTTTTCTCACAAGGATTACTACTGAAGCATCTGGTAGTGACTCACTTTGCACACCTATACTACTTCCTTGCTGACTATCATCTTGGCTACTGGTGTATTTGTAGTCAGTATTTTGCCTCCTAGTTCAGGAGTACAATGCTGCAGCTTGGCCATGCTGAATTGCTCCAATTGAACCTACTGAACTGGCCTGGAGTGCCATGTGCTGACACGTTCTCTTACTTGACAAGGGCTCTGGTGGTTGAGGCATTTTATGTGGGTCTTCATCAGTCAGTTCACCAGAAGTAATTTGCTGATGGTCAGGTGAAACAGCACATGCAGGCATGACTTGATGCGTTGGCTTGGCCCTTGGCTGAGTTCAATGTGATGCTGCTTGTAGATGCAACTTGGTCAACTCCAATGGACTTGTGTCTAAATGAACAGTTTGGCAAGTTCTGGTAATTTTGCTCTTAAGCATGCACATTGACCCAACATGTGTTGACTTGATGCAGGGCATTCTGGTGAAGGGTGTTGGTGTAGTATGAACTGACATGTGCCAGCACTCTGTGGTTGCAAGAGATGGTAAGGAGTCCAGAAAGGTGTGCTGGCACAATCTAGACGCTGTTGCTTGCTGTCTGCATACTTCCTCCTGAAGCTCACCATCTGATACCTCAAGGTATTCACTTACCCTCTTTCTGATACTTTGGAACTGTTGCCTGGACGAGTCCTGTGTATATTGCTCTTGGAAGCCACTTAGCTATACTAATATATCACCTAGTACATCAGTCATTTGAGGCAAAAACTCATTCAAAATCTCTTTGGCTCCCAAAGTTGTGGCTCAAATGGACTGTCTGGCCTGTACTGTGCAAATTTCACACAAAATTGTTCCCATGCAGCTTCTTCATCAAATCCCCTCACTCTCAGCCCATTCTTGATTTCAACACTTCTCTTGTTTTATATCTACTTACATAAATTGGCTGGCATCTTGATGTAGAACTCATGCCCAGCTTTCTACTCAAATTCTTCCATCTTTGTCAACTCTCTAGGGTATCTAGTTCTGCTAGATTAATGAGTAGTGCCCAAATATCTGTAAGAAGGCTCATCCTAGACACTTAGGCCATATTAAAATCATTTGGCAAGAACGCAAACAGAGCAAACATCAACTTTTCCAATCCAGACTGCACTTGTGAGGTGGGGGATGAATTTTGTCTGGGTTGTACTAAAGATGAGTTGAGACTTGGTATGGGGACCATAGCAGTGGATTTGAATACTTATACAGTGGTTTATTGGCATCAGCCTGGTCTTATTTGAGATATATATGAAAACTAATGTGATTGTTGAATTTTCCATATATTATACATGATGCATCTCAGATTGGGTTGACAGAGATCAGATCACATCAATTGCAGGTTTCCTATAATACGGTGGATGAGGATATCAAGAAGATAATCTGGGATGAAGCCGGCATATTTGTAGCACAGGATGAAACACTCTACCAAATTGCTGATGGATGCCTTATTGCCTATTGCCCTTATGTTTCTTGCCTGGATTTAATACATAAGCTAAACAATGGATATGCACATCTTGGAATTGAAGGAACCTATAGCCTTGTGAAAGGCAGAGCATGGTGGCCCAGAATGAAACATGACATTGAGAAGCTAGTGAAAACATGCCCAAATTGCCAAATCCACCAAGGCCAACCATGGAGAATTGCTGAACTTTTTCCCTTGGAGCCTGTAAGACCATTTGAAAGATGGGGAGTTTACTTTATTGGAAGACTGCCAACTACCAGGAAATGCAACCATTGGATCCTAGTAGCAATTGATCATGCCACTAAATGGCCAGTGGCTAAAGCCGTAACTACAGCCAGTGAACAAGAAATTGCAAGTTTCATCTATGATGAGATGTTTATGAAGTTTGGATGCCCTGTAGAGATTCTATCAGGTAGCAGTGCAAACTTTATGGCAAAGACATTGGAAGCTTACCTGGAAATGCAGTAGATCAAAAGCTTGATAACCTCAGCATATCACCCCAGAACTAATGGAGTCACTGAACGGTCTAATGGATTATTTAGAAAAATGCTGACCAAGTATGCAAATGGAGTTATCAGTAGATGGGATGAGCATATAGACCAAGCACTCTTTGCATGCAGAGTCAGAGTACACAACACCACCCAGCAATTGTCATTTTACTTAGTGAATGAATATGAAACAAGTATTCCAGGAGATATCATACAACCAAAGCTTACAGACACCTTAGAAGATGAACTCAGTCAGCTAAGTAGACACCAGCAACTGGAACAAAGACATCAAGAGGCACAGACCAAAGTGTCTCAAAGTGCAGAAAAGATGAAGCAGAGATTTGATAAGACTATAGCACCAGAAGCATTGACAGTTGGGAACTTTGTATTGCTAAGAAACAACACTTGGAAGAAGTTTGAGCCACAATGGACAGGACCATTCAAGATTGTCAGAGAATGTGCATTTGCAGCTTACCAACTAGTGGACAAACAAGGCAATATCCAGGAAGACTTATTGCATAGGGACAGACTCAAGCTTGCAAGACTTGCTGATAATACTGAACCATCAAGATATTGGTATCCCAAGAAAAGAGATTTAGGAGAAACCTCTCAACTTTAGCAGGGGAGAATGCAATGATCTGCTGCTTGAATGGTTAAGTTAGATCAGTTTTTAGTCAAATCAATTAGTTATATGCTTAGGTTATCAGTATATCAGTATCATCTATCAAATCAGTAGCATTAGTCAGCAAATGAATCAGCAGATCCTTATCAAACAGATATTAGTATATTAGGTAGGATCTTGTTGGGTGATGATGACGCAATCATATGAGTCATCAGCCACAGCCTACATTAGGAAGTACAATTTGTCAGCAATTGATCTGGCAAAATGTATATAAGGAGATGCTGGAATCTCAATAAAGATCAGTGCAAGTCTTAGTGAATACAATACTATCTAAACTTCCTATTCCTCTACTACTCTCATACCAAGACTTGTAACAGGATCATAACACAACTAAATGGGGCCACCATATTCAGCAAGATTGACCTTATGTCAGGATACAAACAGATTACAGTAAACCAGTAGATATTCCTTAGAGAGCATTGGGGACCAGATAAAATAATACAAGTACTTAGTCATGTGCTTTGGCGTCACTGACACCCCTGCAACATTCATGGCCTTAATGCAATCCATCTTCCAGGAATACTTAGCCAAGTGTGAGGTAATCTATCTGTATAACATATAAATATACAGCAAGACTGAAGAGGTCCACTTGGTGCACATGGAAAAGATCTTCAAGAAGCTAAGAGATAGCAAGCTAACAAAGCCTGAGTTCTTGAAGGAACATGCTGAATACCAGGGACACATAATGATTACCACAGGTGTGACCTTAGATCCCAAGAAGGTTGAGATCATCAAGAATCTAAACAGCCCATAGCATATCAAAACTTATATCATTCCTTGGACTGGTTTCCTAATATCATAGATTTGTCAAGTTCTTTGCCAATATTGCAGCCCCTTCAGCTGAAACCCTCTAGAAAGATTATACCTCAAGGTGGGACATAGCCTGTGAGACTCCCTTTTGGACACCTAAGTATGAACTTGCTAAGCTGCCAAGCTCAGGGATACCAGAATTCACAATAGAGTTTACTCTGTGCAGAGATGCTTCAGATTATCCAATTGATAGAGTACTGAGCCAAGAACATGTGCAAAAGAACTAACCAGTTGCTTTTGAGACCAAGAAGCTGAACTCAGCTGTACAAGACTATTCAGTGCATGAGAAGGACATGCTTGCCATAATACACTGCTTACAGACCTGGAGATGCTATATTGAAGGAATCAAGTGGACTGTGGAAACTGATCATGCCTCAATCAAGTATATACACTCAGAATGAACTATTCAGAAGAATGACCACAAGCAGTGAATACATTTAACATTTTTACTTGGGGATTTTCTGCTGCACTGGGAAAAACTACTCAATTGATAATGCCTCATTTGGACTAGAACAAATTGCACAACTCAAGGTGCTTCATAAATAAGATTGGCCTATCATATTGCCAAAGTAATTGTGGACCAAGCCATTGCAAATTTGGCCAAAGAAGTGAAAAAATAGCTAATCTGAGATGGAGCCAGCAAGTTAGTAGTACAGGATAAACCAATCTACCAAATTTTCAATGGAAGCCCTGTTGCATATTGCCCTTATGTTGCTTGCCAGGACTTAATACATAAGCCATACAATGGATACTGACATCCTGGAATTGAAGGAACCCATAGCCTTGTGAAAGTAAGAGCATGGTCCCCAAAATGAAACAAGATATCAAGAAGCTGGTTAAAACATGGCTAAGCTGCCAGATCAACCAAGGCCACACACAGAGATATGCTGAAATCCTTTCTCTGGAGCCTATAAGACCATATAAAAGATGGGAATTGACTTTATTGGAAGACTGACAACCACTTGGAAATGCAATGATTGAATCCTGCTAGCAATTGACCATGTCACTAAATGGCCAGTGGCTATAGGTGTACTTTTGGCCAGTGAACAAGAAGTCCCAAGTTTTATCTACCACAAGACCCTTATAAAGCTTGAATGCCCTGTCAGAGTTGTATCTGATAGAGGAGCAAACTTTATGGCCAAGTCATTGGTAGCTGACCTGGAATTCCAGCAGATCTGTTATAAGACTTGGTATAAGAGTTGTAGAGGAATAGGGAGTTTAGCTAGTTTTGTATTCACTAAAACTTGTACTGATCTTTATTGAGGTTCCATCAGCTCCTTATAAACATTTTGCCAGATCAATTGCTGACTAATTGTACTTCCTAATGTAGGCAGTGACTGATAACTCATTTAATTGCATCGTCATCACCTAATAAGATCCTGCTAAATGTATCTATTTCTGTATGATAAGGATCTGCTGACTCATTTGCTGACTAATGCTACTGATTTGATAGATGATACTCATATACTGATAACCCTCGCATATAACTAATTGATTTGACTAAAAACTGATCTAACTCAAACATTCAAGCAGCAGATTGTAACATTCTCCCCTATTAAAGTTGCAAGGGTTCATGTGAATTTATTTTCTTGTGAGACCAATATCTTTATGGTTCAGTATTATCAGCAAGTCTTGCAAGCTTGAGTCTGTCCCTATGCAATAAGTCTTCCTGGATATTGCCTTGTTTGTCCACTAGTTGGTAAGTTGCAAATGCACATTCTCTGACAATCTTGAATGGTCCTGTCCATTGTGGCTCAAACTTCTTCCAAGTGTTGTTTCTTAGCAATACAAAGTTCCCAACTGTCAATGCTTCTGGTGCTATAGTCTTATCAAATCTCTGCTTCATCTTTTCTGCACTTTGAGACACTTTGGTCTGTGCCTCTTGATGTCTTTGTTCCAGCTGCTGGTGTCTACTTGGCTGAAAGAGTTCATCTTCTAAGGTGTCTGTAAGCTTTGGTTGTGTGATATCTCCTGGAATCCTTGGTACATATCCATACACTAAGTAAAATGGTGATTGCTGGGTGGTGTTGTGTACTCTGACTCTGCATACCAAAAGTGCTTGATCTATATACTCATCCCATCTACTGACAACTGCATTTGCATACTTGGTCAGTATTTTTCCAAATAATCCATTAAAACGTTCAGTGACTCCATTTGTTCTGGGGTGATATGCCAAGGTTTTCATGTGTTTGATCAGTTGCATTCCCAGGTAAGCTCCCAATGTCTTTGCCATAAAGTTTGCACCTCCACCTGATAGAAACTTTACAGGGCATCCAAACTAAATTAGAATCTCATGGTAGATGAAACTTACAAATTATGTTCACTGGCTGTAGGTGCAGCTTTAGCCACTGGCCATTTAGCTGCATGGTCAATTGCTACTGGGATCTAACAGTTACATTTCCTAGTAATTAGAAGTCTTCCAAAAAAGTCAATTCCCCAACTTTTGAATGGTCTTACAGGCTCCTGGGAAGAAGTTCAGCAATTCTCTGTGGTTGGCCTTGGTTGATTTGGCAATTTGGGCATGTTTTCACTAGCTTCTCAATGTCATGTTTCATTCTGGGCCACCATGCTCTGCCTTTCACAAGGCTTTAGGTTCCTTCAATTCCAAGATGTGCATATCCATTGTGTAGCTTATGTATTAAATCCAGGCATGCAACATAAGGGCACTCAGCCATAGGGCTTCCTTCAACAATTCAGCAGAGTGTTTCATCCTGTACTACAAATCTGCTGGCTTCATTCCAGATTATCTTCTCAATATCTTCATCCACCTCATTATGGATTGGCTTGGTCCTCTAAGTACTTTGATAATAGGCTAGGCCAATCTGATCCATGCACCAAGTTGAGTTGTGCAACTTGTTCTAATCTTGATAAGGCATCAGCAACCATGTTGTTTTTTCCAGGGCAGTTGACAATCTCCAAATCAAATTGCTGAATGTATTCACTCCATCTTGTCATTCTTCTAGTGAGTACCTCCTGAGTGAATGTATACCTGAGGGAGGCATGATCAGTCTTCACAGTGCACTTGACTCCTTCAATATAGCATCTCCTTGTCTTCAAACAGTGTATTATAGCAAGCATCTCCTTTTCTTGCACTGGATAGTTTTGTACTGCTAAGTTCAGTTTCTTGGATTCAAAAGCAATGCAGTAGTCCTTTCCCTCTTGTTCTTGGCTCAACACTCCACCAATTGAATAATCTGAAGTATCTGTGCACAGAGTAAACTCTTTTCTGAAGTCAGGTATTCTCAAGCCTGGCAGCTAAGCAAGTTCATTCTTGAGCATCTGGAAGGCAGTTTTGCAAGCTATGTCCCACTTGTAGGTATTGTCTCTCTTGAGGATATCAGTTAAAGGGGCTGCAATACATGCAAAGGATTTGACAAATCTCCAATAATAGGAAACCATTCCAAGGAATGATCTGAGCTCTGATATGCTATGGGGCTGCTTCAGATTCTTGATAACTTCAACCTTCTTAGGGTCTAATATTACTCTTGTGCCAGTCACCATGTGTCCCAGATATTCAAAGTGCTCCTTGAAGAATTCACACTTGGGTAGCTTGTCATAAAGCTTGTCCTCTCTTAGCTTCTTCAAGATCCTTTCAATGTGCACCAAATGATCCTCTTCTGTATATTAATATATCATCTAGGTAGATTATCACAAACCTGTCTAAGTACTCCTGGAAGACAGTCTGCAACTGGGTCACAAATGTTGCAGGGGCATTGGTGAGGCCAAAACTCATGACTAAGTGCTCATAATTTCCATATCTGGTCCTAAATGTTGTCTTAGAGATGTCTTCTGGCTTCACCCTAATTTGGTTGTATCTAAACATGAGGTCAATGTTGCTGAAAATAGCGGCTCCATTGAGTTGGTCCAAAAGCTCATCAATCCAAGGTATGGGGTACTTATTCTTCATGGTAACTGAGTTGAGGGCTCTGTAGTTAATGCACATCCTATGTGTTCCATCCTTCTTCTTCACAATAAGTACTGGTGCTCTGCATGGTGACTTGCTGGGTTTGGTATATCCTTGCTACAGTAACTGATCTATTTGTCTCTTCATCTCTTTACCTTCAATGGACTCATTCTCTAAGGTGTTTTACTCACTGGAGAGCTATCTCCTGTTTCAATGGCATGATCCACATTGCTGACTGATGGTAGGCTTACAATCTCATCTGGAAATACATCTGAGTGTTCCTTCAAAAGAGTCTGGACCTTTTGGGGTACTGGAGTAGTGTAATCCTCATGTAATACTGCCATGAGGAACATCTGGGTGCCTTTTCTTAGTGCTCTATAGAACTGTGTTGTGCTAAGTTCACTTGTTTCACACATACTGGAATTTGTTGCAATTTAAGAAGTGATTTGGATATAAGGAACTAATCAAGAAATAGTGATAATAGTTGAACTGTTGTTTATTCATAAAGGAGCTCAGTATTTATACCTTTGTAGAAGTAATACAGCTGCAACACTAAGTAGGGAGGGTTTCTCAATATTCAGGAGCATTCTGTAACAGTTTCAGGGTTAGTACATAATGTTTGGTAATAGTGCTAATTTGATCCTGACTATAGGGGAATAATCATAAGATCATATATCTGGAGAAAGTGGCAAAGTTATGGCAGTAAATGAGTCCTACAGTGACTAAGACTAGCCTAGAATTGTTAAGTAAATTTTTAGCTGCTGAATGATACCAAATAGTCCAATATTTCAACAAAATCATCATCCCTTTTATCAATATACCAACTTGTTGATTAGTGTGATCACTGCTACCTGCTGCTACCTGAACTTCCAACCCTAGACCACAGGACACTCCCAGGAAACCACGCTGACAGCCAACTGACCTTGGAGGCACTACTTGTGAGGAATACTCAGAGTAGGTATCTTTTATTATATTTGATTCTTTCCCAAGTTTGTTCTTGTACAGGCAAAGATACTTTTCTGTCTTTGTAACTATTGACCACAGCTGCATTCTAATCAAGTCCCTGCTGGTGGAGTTTACAGTTGTTTTGACTTTGGAAGCTTTAGTACATTGTCATCTCAAAGGACACTGAACCCAGCACATACTTTTGTTAAGACGCCAACTAAGTTGGGGATTGTAGCTCAATAGTTTTCCCTTAACAAGCTTGTGGCTTTATTCCCCTTCACATTAGATTAGAAACAGAACCCAAGTATTCCTAGCAAGCTTTTGCCAGAGGTTACTGCACCCAGTGAACACCCCACACACAAAACACTTGAGAAGTGTTGGACGTATCTCTCCCTTGGACCTATACACCACCACAGTGGTTTCATGGATTATTTGGAAAAATGCTGACCAAGTATGCAAATGGAGTTGTCAGTAGATGGGATGAGTATATAGACCAAGCACTCCTTGCATGCAGAGTCAGAGTACACAACACCACCCAGCAATCACAATTTTACTTAGTTTATGGATGTGAACCAAGGATTCCAGGAGATCTCACACAACCAAAACTTACAGACACCTTAGAAGATGAACTCAGTCAGCCAAGTAGACACCAGCAACTGGAGCAAAGATGTCAAGAGGCACAGACCAAAGTATCTCAAAGTGCAGAAAAGATGAAGCAGAGATTTGATAAGACTATAGCACCAGAAGCATTGAGCGTTGGGAACTTTGTATTGCTAAGAAAGAACACTCGGAAGAAGTTTGAACCACAATGCACAGGACCATTCAAGATCATCAGAGAATGTCCATTTGCAACTTACCAACTGGTGGACAAACAAGGCAATATCTGGGAAGATTTAGTGCATAGGGACAGACTCAAGCTTGCAAGACTTGCTGATAATATTGAACCATCAAGATATTGATATCACAAGAAAAGAGATTAAGGAGAACCCTCTCAACTTTAGTAGGGGAGAATGTTATGATCTGCCGCTTGAATGCTTAAGTTAGATCAATTTTTAGTCAAATCAATTAGTATATGTTTAGGTTATCCGTGTATCAGTATTATCTATGAAATCAGTAGCATTAGTCAGCAAATGAATCAGCAGATCCTTATCAGACAGAAATAGATATATTAAGTAGGATATTATTGGGTGATGATGATGCAATCAAATGAGTCATTGGCCACAACCTACATTAGGAAATACAATTAGTCAGCAATTGATCTGGCAAAATGTATATAAGGAGCTACTGGAACCTGAATGAAAATCAGTTCAGGTTTTAGTGAATACAATACTAGCTAAACACCCTATTCCTCTGCAACTCTTATACCAAGACTTGTGACCAGGAAATCCAGTGGAAGTGATGGGATTGATGAGAAAAGACCATTCAGATCAGAATTGATATTTTTATTGATGCTTTACTCACAAGTCTATAATCAAATAGGAAATCTGCATTTGATGTGATCCAATCAGTGTCAATGCAATCCAAGATGCATCATGCCTAATATATGGAAAATTCAACAATCAGGTTAGTTTTCATATATATTTCATAAAAGAACAGGCTGATGCCAATACACTACTGTAAAAGTATGCAAATTCATCACTCTGATCCCTATACCAAATCTCAACTCATCTTTAGTACAACCCAGACAAAATCCCTCCCCCAGCTCACAAGCACAGTCCAGACCAGAGAAATGGATGTCAGATCTATTTGAATTCCTGCCAAATGATTTTAGTATTGTCCCAGTGTCTGTGATGATCCTTCATACAGATGTTTAGGCACTACTCATTAATCTAGCAGAACTAGATTCCTCAGAGAGTTGACAGAGATGGAAGAACCTTAATAGAAAGATGTGGCATGAGTCATACATCAAGATGCCGGCAGATGTATGTAAGAAGATATATAACAAAACAAGTATTGAAATATGTTATAAGTGTCTTGGAGATATTAGCAATGATTTGGGAACACAAGTAGATCATGGGGTTTTCACTTGATAATTTATTGAATGTAAAAGTAGTATTTATACTTTTACATGGTCTTGGCATAGCACACTAGTAGAATAGGTTAAGGAAGGTCCCAAGAACTGTGGTAATGGAAAGTATTCCATTACTACAATATCTCTAAACCAATATTGCACTCATTTCTTTATTTTGCTTTTTGCTATTGTAACACACAAGTGAAAGATCAAGAATTTCCAACTTTGATGAACAAATGCTCCAGACCCTGACAAGCAATCCACCCAAGAATATTATGTCATACAGAACACGTAGTAGCCAACACATGTTTCAAATTACAGCTCATTTGAAGCAGTACTTAAGGAGTTATGACCAAAAGAGTCCAACTATTATATATACTATGCCTTATTGCTAGGATTACTATGGTGACATTGATCGTGTGTAACTTTTGAACCAGCCAATCAAATCACGTGAAATTTCACAGGTGCTGCGCCTATGTCCGATCTGTGCCACTGCAAAATTTTAGCTTTGTATCATGTGTATTGCTTACTCAATTGCCCAAAAACTTTGATCCTTCAAAATTTTCATATATATAACTTCCCCAGCTGAAAAATAAAGAGGTAGCCTCTCTTTCCAAAACTCCATACTACAATTACAAGTTTAAAGGTTATAAGACTTCCCCTGCATCACTTGCACTGTTGAGTATTCTGACTTTGATCAGTACTACATCAGTAAAGAGACTGCAAAGCTCACAAGAATCCAATCTAAGTTCTACAAGAGACTACCACTTTTCTGTTGGAAAAGTCCCCTCTAAGAAACCCCTTTACTCTTAAGACACCCCTTTAGACACCCCTTTAGTCTAAAGACCCCTTTAGAGACCCCTTTAAGAAACCCCTTTACCCTAAAGAAGCCCCTTTAGGCACCCCTTTAGTGTAAAGTCCACTTTAGAGACCACTACAAGAAGCCCCTTTACTCTAAAGACACCCCTTTAGACACCCCTCTAGGTCTAAAGACCCCTTTAGAGACTTCTACAACACACCCCTTTAGGTTAAAGGGGAGTTCAGAATTTCCATATTAGGAAATATTTTCTCAGAAAGGAAAGTGACTTCCAAATAAGGAAAAGTTACTATAAAAGTAAATAAGCCCATTAGTTGACAGAAGGTCAGAACACTGCTGTAGAAGTGATAAACACTGCTTACAGTATATTTTGAGCCAAGATTGAGGAAATTAGTGAAAGTTATATCTTCTATTGGTATATCAAACTCCCAATAAACTATTTCAGTATTAGCATACTGGAAGTTGTTGTATAATGTTGATTAGCCTCTACATTGTAGAACAAGCCCCAAACTAATCATAATACAATACAACAGAACATGTTGCAAAGTTTGAAGCTGTTTGGACAACTTTGAGAATTTTCATGTGCTGGGTACCTGGTATTTCAGTGATAATATTCTAGATAATTCCCAACAAGGAATTTGGTCAGTATTCCCTAGGATTTGAAGGTAATGATCTAAGCGACTAACTTGGGTGAATATTTAGGTGGAACTATGAATTTTTACAACACTCCCACTCAGCTAAATGTTCATACTGACTGGTCCTACTTTTGACCTTAGATATTTGAACTTGTCTCTAGCTAATAGTATTCTTTGGCCACAAGTCTTGCTTTGTATCTTTCAGCTGTACCATCAGCCTTGTATTTTGTCTTGAAGACCCATTTGCATCCAATTGATTTTTGGTTGGTTGGTAATTTGACTTAGTCCCAAGTTTGATTTTCCATCAGGGCCTGATATTCCTCAGACATTGCAGATCTCCAAAACTTTGTCTGAGAGCTATTTAGGGCCTCTTTTACACTCTGGGGCTCATCATTATGGATTGAATAGACATACGCTAAGATTGTACCCTGATTGATATAGTAATTTGGGCTATTTCTTGTCCAATTGGATCTCCAGGCATTTGATACTGGAATGATCACCTCTAGGATATTCCTGGGCACTGCTTCAGCCCAAACCGCACTTGTAGAGTCCTCTGGAGTGAAAAAATATTCATTGTTTTGCTCTGATTCAATCCTGAAAATTGGTGGACCTGATATCACATTTTTTTCATCATTTTATGTCATTTTTATGAAATTTTTGAATCTTCATGAAGCAACACATCCCTGGACCTGATAAGCATCTTTTATTTGGTATTGTAGAGTCTGTATGCTTTACTCTCATTGCAGTAGCCCAAAAATATGCATTTTACACTTTTTGGTTCATATTTTGACTGATTTCTGGGCAGTTTCTTGGCATATGCTGTTCTCCACCATTGTCAGAGTGTTTTTTCTTGACTTTTTCACCAGTTTCTCTCTCCATCATGGCTTTGAGCTCCCTGAACTTAAACAGAGCTTCTCCCTTTCTCTCCATGAGGTGGACCCATGTGTATCTTGTATAATCATCAATAAAAGTGATTAAATACTTCATCATGCCCAAGGATAAGTTTTGCATAGGTCCACACAAATCTGAGTGAATTGGATCTAATGTTTTCTTAGTTTTAGTTAACCCAGAGCTCTTGAACGGTTGTCTGGCTTGTTTCCCATATATGCAGGCTTGACAGTACTTCAAATTAGCTGAGGGATCAATTTTTACTCCAGAAATTAGCTGATCTTTGATCATTTTGTGCAAATAATCAAAGTTGATGTGCCCAAATGTCCTGTGTCAAAGCATTGGTGTTTCTTCATTTAAGCTACTTATATTGGCTTCCAGATATGAAGGAATATAAGTCAACTTGTATAGATTCTGATCTCTGATACCCTAAGCAATATGGGCACCATTTTGATCAGTGATCTTGCATCCAGAATTGTCAAAGCTGAAACTGAGTCCTTCTGCAGTGGCCTTGCTTACAGATAGTAGGTTCTTGGCTACTTCTGGTATATGCAGTACTTCCTTAAAGGTCAGTGTATGGCTTCCTTCACTGCTTCTAAGGTTTACTTGGATAGTACTTTCTCCCACTGCATCAAGTGCTCTATTGTCACCCATGAAAACCTTTTTGATTGGAATTTCTGAATATTGGGTAAAAAGTTCTGTTTGGTGTGTGAAGTGTTGAGATGCTCCAGAGTCAATATACCACGTCCAAGAATCCTTGTTTATGGTCATATTTAGTGCAAATATGAATAATCTAGCTACAGTTGTTGCAGCATTTACATATCCAGGCTTCTTTTGCTGATTATCTCTCTTTTTGAGACACTGGTCTGATGTGTGTCCTTTCCTTTGACAGTAGTTGCAAAACAAGTTACTGATGCCTTTGTAGGGTATTGGGTATCTCCTTTGTTGGTTAACATTGCTTATTGAATCATTTTCTTCTTCCTTCTTATTAGTGCTCAATTTTCTTAATTCTTCATCCAGGAGCCCTCCATATACATAATTTAAGGTCAAATATTCAGTTCTGGACTCTACGGCTGATACAAGGCCCCATAACATGTCTGTCAGGCTATTCAGGATGGTAACTCTCACATCGTCATTGGTAATTGGTATGCCCAGAGATTCCATTTCATCTGCCTGCAGAGTAATTCTGCTAATTATATTTTTCATTTCTTCTCCTGGCTGTACCTTTGTAGTAAAGAATTTTTGTCTCAGATACATTTTCTTAGCAGCTGAACATGACTGGTAGGTGTATTCTAATGCCTTCCAGACATTCTGTGCAGTTTTTGCTCTTGAGCATTGAATTAGTAGTTTGTCTTTAACATTAAGGCAAATGCAGTTTAAGGCACTTAGTTCTTTCTTCTGGTACTTTAAGGCTTCCTCTGCAATGCTTTTAGGAGGGCATTATTCTCCCATGACAATATCCCAAAGGCCTCTTTCTTGTAGCAGCATCTTCATCTTTACCTTCCACACTTGGTAATTAGATCCATCCAACTTTGGAGCAGAGGGAAAAATTCCAGTAATGGCAGTAGTATTCATTGCAGAGAGTGACAGCTTGGGACTCATGACCTTTTGTAAGAGTATTGGAGATATTGCAAGTGATTTGGGAGAACAAGTAGATTATGTGGTTTTCACTTGATGATTTATTCAATGTAAAACTAGTATTTATACTTTTACATAGTCTTGGCATAACAAACACGTAGAATGGGTTAAGGAAGGTCCCAAGAACATATGTGCAAAGTTTGGGCTGTTTGGACAACTTTGGGAATTTTCATGTTCTGAGTACCTGGTATTTTGGTGAAAATATGTGAAGTAAATCCCAACAAGGAGTTTGGTCAGTATTCCCTAGGATTTGAAGGTAATGATTCAAGTGACTAAGTTAGGTGAGTATTTAGGTTGAATTACAAATTTTTACAACAAAATCAAGAATGAGCTGAGAGTGAGAGGATTTGATGAGATAGCCACATGGGAAGAATTTTGCACACAATTTGCTTGGTATGGGCTGGATGTGTCTATTTGTGCCTCAACTTTGGGAAATAATGAGATTTTGATTGAGTTTTTGCCTCAATTGACTAATGTAATATGTAGTGTATTAGTAGAGCTAAGCAGCTTCTAAGAGCAATATACTCAGGACTCATCCAGGCAACAGTTCCAGAGTATTAGACAGAGGGTAAGTAGATACCTTGAGGGATCAGAAGGTGAGCTTCAAGAGGAAGAACACAGACTGCAAGCAACAGTGTCCTGATTGTGCCAGAATACCTTGCTGGATTCCTTACCATCCCTTGCAACTTCAGTGTGCTGGTGCATGTCAGTCCAAGCTACACCAACACTCTTCACAAGAGCACCCCAAATTGAGTCAATGCATGTGCTTCAGAGCAAAACCACCAGAACTTGCCAAACTGCTCATTTAGACACAAGTCCATTGGAGCGGGCCAAGTTGTATCAACATGTGGCATCACATCAAACTCAGCCAAGGGTCATGACAGCACATCAAGTTTTGCCTGCATGTGCCATTACACCTGACCATCAGCAAGTTACTTCTGGTGAACTGACTGATGATGACCCACATGAAGTGCTGCCACCACCAGAGCCTTTGGCAAGTAAAAGAATGTGTCAGCGCACAGCACTGCAGGCTGGTTCAGTAGCATCATCTGGAGCAATTAAGCACAGCCAAGCTGCAGCATTGCACTCATCAACCAGGAGGCAAAATACTGACTGCAGGTACACAAGTAGCCAAGATGATAGTCAACAAGGGAGTAATTTAGGGGTGCAAAGTGCACTGTGGTAATGGAAAGTATTCCATTACTACAATATTGCTAAACCAATATTGCACTCATTTCTTTATTTTGCTTTTTGCTATTGTAACACACAAGTGAAAGATCAAGAATTTCCAACTTTGATGAACAAATTCTCCAGACCCTGACAAGCAGTCCACCCAAGAATATTATGTCATACAGAACACGTAGTAGCCAACACATGTTTCAAATTACAGCTCATTTGAAGCAGTACTTAAGGAGTTATGACCAAAAGAGTCCAACTACTATATATACTATGCCTTATTGCTAGGATTACTATGGTGACTTTGATTGCGTGTAACTTTTGAACCAGCCAATCAAATCACGTGAAATTTCACAGGTGCTGCGCCTATGTCCGATCTGCGTCATTGCAAAATTTTAGCTTTGTATCACGTGTATTGCTTACTCAATCGCCCAAAAACTTTGATCCTTCAAGATTTTCATATATATGACTTCCCCAGCTGAAAAATAAAGGAGAGCCTCTCTTTCCAGAATCTCCACACTACAATTACAAGTTTAAAGGTTATAAGACTTCCCCTGCATCACTTGCACTGTTGGGTATTCTGACTTTGATTGGTACTAAATCAGTAAAGAGACTGCAAAGCCCACAAGAATCCAATCTAAGTTCTACAAGAAACTACCACTTTTCTGTCGGAAAAGTCCCTTCTAAGAAGCCCCTTTACTCTAAAGACACCCCTTTAGACACCCCTTTAGTGTAAAGTCCACTTTAGAGTCCACTACAAGAAGCCCCTTTACTCTAAAGACCCCTTTAGAGACCCCTTTAAGAAACCCCTTTACTCTAAAGAAGCCCCTTCAGGCACCCCTTTAGTGTAAAGTCCACTTTAGAGTCCACTACAAGAAGCCCCTTTACTCTAAAGACACCCCTTTAGACACCCCTTTAGGTCTAAAGACCCCTTTAGAGACTTCTACAACACACCCCTTTAGGTTAAAGGGGAGTTCAGAATTTCCATATTAGGAAA